>JABUQX010034003.1:12500-17500 GCA_015478945.1 Trachelipus rathkii | reverse complement strand
TACTTCCCTTTTATTTAAATTTGTTTTATATTTGGAATATTTTTTTTATTTTTAAATTCTTTGTTTTGTTTTTATTAAATATCGATATAAGTAACTATATGATTTCGAAATATCGATTTAATATCGGTAAAGAGTATTTTTAGTCTCTTTCCTGCAAATGTTTTATTAATATTTAATATATATATTAATGCCGATTAATATATAACAAATATATAGCCCTGTCTATAAATGTAGCTTTATTTATTGATTTAATAATTTTATATGGATTTTAAATATGTTTAGTTCCCTCATATATATATATTATATATATATATATATATATATATAATAATATATATAATATATATATATTATATATATATATATAATATATATATATATATATATATATATATATATATATTATAATAGTTATATAAATATAATAATAATAATAATAATAATTAAAATAATAATAATATAATAAATTTGGCGATTACCTTTGACGACTTGCGTATCATATGTATTAACGATTCCAAACTCATGTGTCGAAAGTCCTAATTGATTCCTAGAGGGGGAAGTCGACAATTCACGGTCGGGAGTTCACGGAGGCAGAACCAAACCCGTAACAATTGTTCGTGTGCAATGCATTTGCATTGTATTTCATTTACCATATATATATATATATATATATATATATAATATATATATATATATATATATATAATATATATATAATATATATATAATATATATAGATATATATATATATAATATAATATATTATATATATATATATATATATATATATTATATTATATAATATATATATATATATATATATATAATATTATATATATATATTATATTATATTCCAATTTACATTATGCGAAAATGCAAATAACATCTAGTATTCCTATTATTTAATTATATATGATATCTAATAACAATGAATATATTTTTAAAAGATCCCTCGGAATACGAAGCGTCCTGCATATTTAATTTATCGACAAAATCATCATTTTACTTTTGAAAGCGTCATCAAAAATTGATCACTCTCGTTTATATATATACGCGCGGTGTCGAAAAGAATAAAGAAAAAGGATAAGCTATTTAGATATGAGAAGCAGTAGCTCCTCTGCGTTCATCTTTAATAAATTATGATAATTGATTAATTTTATTTGGGCGGGAAATGCATGGTTGGGTGAAATCGAGTGAAATAAAGATAAAAATAACTTTAGATATAGAATAGTCCTCCTCTATTTTTTAAAAATAAATTATAATAAATTGATAAAATTTGCGCGAGAAAATGATGGAGGTGAAGATTTAAAATTTTTTATTTTTGCAGGTATGGGTGAAGTTTAAAATTTATTTTTGCCTTGAAAATTGATAGGGGTTAAGTTGAAAATATATATATTAACCATTCTTTTTTGCCTCTAAAATGGTTAATATATACGTAATATATAGAATCTATGCTACCAGTTTGATTAAGATGGTTTGATATTAATTAACAGTGATATTATAATTTTGACTGTTAATTAACAAAGTTGTCCAAGCTTGTAGCGTGAGGTTTCGCATATACATGGGTATATGTATATTACAGCCGTTAGAAAATTTAATAACCTGAAGAATAGCTATCCCAAATGCAAAACCTTATGAATGTATTGATTTAAACTGTAATATGCAGTGTCTACATTTCTTTTCAACGTATTTAAAATGTCAAAGTGAAAACCTAAAACTATTGTAAAATGTCATTTAATAAACTTGACGGCAATTCATTGATTAGAATACAGTGCCCCCCAATATATATATATATTAATATATATATTATATATATATATATATATATATTATATATTATATATATATATATTTAATATATATATATATATATATTATATATATATATATATATAGATATATTTATATATAATTAGATGAAATTAGATTAGAATCTTGTTTTCTATCATTCGCATTGATCTTTAAAAAACCTTTATATGCAAAGTCTTAGAATGGAGAATTCATTCCTGATCTAAGGATTCCCATTTCCAATCCAAGGATTCCAATTTCCCAATCTCAAATACAGAAGAAGACTTACCTTTTTAGATCTCCCTATTGGAGAACCTTTTTTTGAGTTTTGGGCAACATTTTTTACTCCATCTTTTTATAAGTCAAAGGGGGAAAACTTCTCAGCGTTGTGGGAGTCTTTGAAACAGCAATAATTTATCGACTTGTTTTTTTTTTTTTTTAGTTTAATTATTTTTGTTTGTTTTTATTAAATATCGATTTAAGTTACTATCATGATTTGATAAATCGATTTAATATTCGCGGTAAAGAGTCTATGTTTAGTTTCTTTCCTGCCCCAAATCTTTTATATATTTTCATTATATATTACTTACCGATTAATATATAAGAAAGTATCCAGTCCCTATCTGTTTCATTCTTGCTTTATAAATTATGTATAAATCAATTTTAATATGCGATTTAAAAATTACCGATGTCGAATATTTTAGTTCCTTATTATATATATATATATATATATATATTATATATATATATATATATATATATATATATATTATATATTATATATATATATATATATATAATATATATATATATATATACATATATATATATATATATATATATTATAATATATATATATATATATAGTATATATATATATATATATATATATATATATATGATATATAATATATCTTTTATTATTATTTTATTATATATTACTTACGATTCAACTATAGAACAAATTATATAGTCCCGTATCTGATTAAAATGGGTAGTTTTATATATTGATGTATAAAATCAATTTTTAATATCGATTTTAAATACCGTATGTCGGAATATGTTTTATCTAAGTTCCTTATATATATATATATATATATAATATTATTATATATATATATATATATATATATATATATTTATATATATTATATATATTAATATATTATATATATATATTAGAAATGTCATTAAATATCCTAATATTAATAATTACCTAATATCAAAAAAGAAATAATATTTAAATATTAAATATTAAATATCAAATATTATAAAGTTAATATTTAACATTTAACATTTAACATTTAACATTTAATATTTAATCTTTAACATTTAACATTTAGCATAGGCTTCAAGAATTGGTTTACACATATATATAGATATATTATATATATATATATATAATATATATTATATATATATTATTATATATATATATATAATATATATATATATATTATATATATTTCTAGAAATATAATTATTTATATATATGAGATATTATATTATATAATAAATTTATTTAATATTTAATAATATTTATAATTAAATTTAAATTTTATTTTTAAAAAATTTTTTAAATTATTATTTAAATTAATAATTAAATTAATAATAATAATAATAATAATAATAATAATAATAATAATAATAATAATAATAATAATAATAATAATAATAATAATAATAATAATAATAATAATAATAATAATAATAATAATAATAATGATGATAATTATAATAATAATAATAATAATAATAAAGTAATTAATAATACTAATCAAATAAGATAATTAAATAATAATAAAAGACAAAAAAAAAAAAAAAAATAATAAACATACAGTAGCATTTTAACAATAAGTTTGTAATTTTATTAATAATATAATAATAAATTTGCGATTACCTTCTGACTGGCTTGCTGTTATCGAATGTATTAACGGATTTCAAACTCATGTGTCGAAAGTTCCTAATTGATTCCCAGAGGGATTGTCGACAATCACGGGTCGGAAATTCAGAAGGGCAGAACCAAACCGTAAACAATAGTTCGTGTGCAATGCATTTGCATCGTCATTTCATTAACCATATATATATATATATATATATATATATATATATATATATATATATTATATAAATATAATATTTATATTATATATTATATTATATATATATTTATATAATATATATATATATATATATATATATATATTATAATATATATATTCCAATTTACATTATGCAAATACGCAAATAATACGTAGAATTCCTATTATTTTCTATTATATATGATTATCTAATAATCAATGAATATATTTTAAAAGATCCCCTCGGAATACGAAGCGTCCGCCATATTTAATTTATCGACAAAATCATCATTTTACTTTGAAAGGTCATCAAAAAATGATCAGTCTCGTTATATATATACGCGCGTGTCGAAAAGAATAAAAGAAAAAGGATAACTATAGATATAGAAAAGTAGCTCCTCTGGTTCCTTTTTTAATAAATTATGATAATTGATTAATTTATTTGGGCGCTGGGAAATTTGATGGTTGGGTGCAAATCGAATGAAATAAAAGATAAAAATAACTATCGATATAGAATAGTACCTTCTCTGTTTTTTACAAATAAATTATAATAATTGATTAAATTTTTTGGCGGGAATATTGATGGGGTGAAGTTTAAAAATATTATTTTTGGCGGGAAAATTGATGGGGTGAAGTTTAAAAATATTATTTACTTATTTCTTTTTTGCTTAAAATGGTAATATTATACGCTAATATATTAGGACTGCTTGCACAGTTTTGATTATATGATGTATATAAATAAAAATATATTCATAATTTTAATCTTATTATCAAGCTTGTAGGTGATTTTGCCTTTACAGTGGGATATATTAAACAGCTCGTAGAAAGTTATTTAACCTGAAGAATAGCGACCCCAATTAAAACATGTATTTAATGTATTGATAATGAAGGATTGTCAGTTGTTAATTTTCTTTTCGACGCTTTTACATGTATTCAAAAGTCAAAGTGAAAGCTGAAGGGACAGTACATGTAATTTAGGAAACCAGGAAATATATATATATATGAATTTAAAAATAACATCCGCAATGAAAAAGCCGGCAGTATATTTATCTATCTATCTATCTATCGTATCTATCTATCTATCTATCTAATCTATCTATCTATCTATCTATCTATCTAGGCTATTCTAT
>JABUQX010034003.1:0-10000 GCA_015478945.1 Trachelipus rathkii | reverse complement strand
GATTTTCTTTTTTTTTAAATAGCGCAAGCCTGGTTTGTCGCCATGTCTATCACCTTTTTGTCTCCATGTCTATCAACTTGACGTGTCTCCATGTCTTAACTGCCTGATTTGTCTCCATGACTAGCAACCTATTTGTCGCCATGTCTAACACCTGGTTTGTCGCCATGTCTATCACCTGGCTTGTCGCCATGCCTAACGCTTCGCTTATTGCCGTGTCTAACGCCTGGTTTGTCGCTATGTCTATCACCTGACTTGTTTGCATATCTAACACCTGGCTTGTCGCCATGCCTAACGCCTGACATTCACCATGTCTATCATCTGGCTTGTCTCCATGTCTAACGCCTGGCCTGCTTGTCGCCATGTCTAACGACTGAGACTCATTATACCTAAAAAAGGAAAGAAGAGAGGAGGAGGAAGGACGAAGGAAGGAGGAGAGAGCGAGGGAGGAGAGTGAGAAGAGTAGGAGAGAGGAGGAGTGAGGCTTGTACCCTATAAATCTTCATGAGATCGCAAACAGTCTTCATATCATACTTGAATCATCACAGTTACCAATCATTTCTCCATGTAGTGCTAGTGTACATCTATCACACTAATTAGAACTACATAAAATAAAAACAAATACAAGAGTCTTAACCCCCCCAACTAAACTCAATTCCCATAATTCCCAACATATAAAAATCACAGTCTACCAATAAAATAAGTCATCTTCGTTTATCACAGAAAGTCCGATTGTTCAAGTTTCAACCCATACCAAGATGGGTAATACAAATAATATCATTAGTTAATCCACTGAGAACATCCATTAGTCATAAAAAACATTTAAATAATATAATCCCACAATAATGGATAGGATAAACTCTTGATAAGGGGACTGCGTTAAATGAGACTAATACAGAGGATACCTATATATAATATTATATAATATATATAATAAATATAAATATATATAATAATATTTATATATATAATTATATATATATAAATATTAAATATATATATATATTACTTTTTGTATTAATCTTTCAAATTTTACAGAAATCAAAAAAATTTCTTAACATTAAAAAAAATCTATATTGAAGAAAATAGAGTGAATGAGGAAAATTATAATTCATATAAATATCATAATATAGAATATATTAAAATATACGTATATATATATTAATATAATATATCGTATAATATATATATATATATATATATATTATATATATTAATATTTATATATATATATATAATATTAATATAATATAATATATATATAATATATATATATAAAGATAAAAATATATATATATAATAATACTTATATACCTATATATATATATATATAATATAAAAATAATATCAATATAAATATATAAAATAAAGATATATAATACTATAATATATAATATAATACTGCAGAGAGAGAGAGAGAGAGAAGAAGAAAGAGAGAATGAAGAGAGAGAGGGAGAAGAGAGAGAGAAGAGAAGGAGAGAGAGAAGAGAGAGAAGGAACACGAAAAGAAGAGGAGAAGAGAGAGAAGAGAAGAGAAGAGAAAAGACGATCGAGAGAGATAATCATTAAAATTTTACATGATGAATAATAAGAATAGATCATGCAATCACATAATAACAATAACCTCCATCTCCGTCGCATGACTTTCAACAAAAAAATTTTTTTTTTTGGCAAATTAATAATTTATTCTTATAAAATTTATTATTCTCCAAATTCGTTAAGTTTTGACCGTTCAACTCATCCATACACTATAATAAATTAAAAATAAATAAAAACGATAACCATAAAATATATGATACCGTAAATTTATAAATAAATAAAAAAAAAAAAAAAAAAAAAAGTAACCATGTATTTTAATATTATATATATATATAAATAAATATTATATAAGTATATAACTTTATATATATTTGTAAATATAGCTGTAATCGGATCGCTAATTAAATATATTTAATTATACATAATAATATTTCTTATTTAAAGTTTTTTTTATAATTTTTTTTTTTTTTTTTTCAAACACACCCAAAAAGCGAAGAAATAAAGTTTACTATTTTTAAACTGACAGATAAATATAGACAAAGCAAAATGGAAATTCTCAAAACATTAATTAACTTGAACGTTCCAGCAACTTCTCTGTACTAAAGGTCATGCTATAATACCTTGCCATATGATTAGGTTTTTAAAAATAGTGTAATTCAAATTAAAAGTATGGGAACTAATCTTAAAAAGAAAAAAAACAGGTTCAGAATAAACTAAAAAGTCAAAACTGTTATAAACAATATTATTATAATATATATATATATATATATATATAATAATATTAATGTATTGAATATAAAGTATGATAAAAACAGAATATATATATATTTCTACTATATATGAAAGTTTATATCTTATATTCATATATTTTTTATAAACAGATATTTATAAATCGTGTCAATACCTGGAAATATTACAGATAGTATATTAAAAAAATACTATACCTATCTACGGCTACAAAATATAAATACGTATGTATATATATAAATATATCCACTCTACGAATACTTTAGTAAACTATAATATATAATACTATATGGTGTACCTACATGTTAAGTGAAAATATATATGAAGAAATAAACGAGAAAATTCACCCGCCTTAACACATATCTAATCTAAATAAAAATTCAAGAAAAAGAAATATTGAAAACAGTCCAGAAATATTCGCGTTTCTTCATCCCCAACTTTCATTAAAAATATATAAAGTAAAAGCTTCAGCAATGTGAACTTTAACTTTTCTAACAAAATCAAAATGCAAAAAATTGAAAATTGATAACGACAGTATTATAATACTAAAACCCTATATAATATACATTTATACCTACAATAATTAATAACTTGACAATAAGAATAATAATAATAATTACCTATCTAACAAAATAAAAGAAAAAAAAAATATATATACTATAAATAACATAAATATTAAATAAAAAAAAAAAAAAAATAAAAATATAAGATATAAATTAAATAAAAAAATAAAAAATAAAATAAATAATAAATATAATATGAGCCACTGTCCAACTGTACATCGCATCACTTTTATTCATTTGACCGCATATCAAAAATCGTACGTGAGTGAAAAAAAACATAAATATTTATGTTATCATTGGTCACCTATCCTCGCACTAAATAAACAAGAAAAATAAAAAGGCTTAATACAACTTAGTCTGCGGACGAGAAGCCCACTACTACAAATAAAAAAAAGATAAACAATACAAAATGCTACATTAAGGTAAAAATTATAGTTTTTTTCAGAATCCACTTTCTTAAAATTTAACAAAAGAATTCAATTTTTTCACAAATAATTAATGAAGAAATTACAAATTTTTATCTACTAGTTAGTCAATAAAGAAAATTAAAAAAACCTGTGTGTGGGCCTTATTAACCCATGATAGTTTAATAAAAACATGTAAAAAACTGTAATAATTGCGACCAATAAAAATCCAATGTATCGAATAAAATTAAAAATAAAAATAATCAATATGTTCTATGGGAGAAGTTATGACTTTTCAATCCTAGTTCCAACTTCCAAGTTTACTGTCTCAGATTTTAGCAGTTTTGGAACTTCAATCATACAGAATCTCTCTCTCTCTGCCTCTCTCTCTCTCTCTCTCTCCTCCTCTCTCCTCTCTCTCTCTCTCTCTCTCAATTCGTTATTCTTTCCCTTATAATTAGTACTCCATGGTTACGGTATAGAAAACTGAACGAGGACAAAACGGAATAATTTCAGCACCAATTGTACATACTAAATACAAATCCTATTTATTTAGACAATGAGAACCATTATCCTTTTAAATCATATAAAATTACTAAGTCACAGCAGGTGTTATCAAGACCCTTACCGACAAATTGAAATGGGTAAGATAGGTACGTTTAGGTGAAAACATTTTAAGTTAAAAGAAACATTCTACCCCCCAAGCTCCCCAGACGGAGGTATATGCCTCATCGGAAGACTTGTGCGCAAGACCGACCATTGTACCTGAGATGTGTAGAGTCAATATCACCTGTTGGTAAGCAGATAATAACACGGTGCCTTGTTACTGTTATAGCTGCAGCTCGCGTTATTGCTATAAACAGGAAGAGGTACAAGCTACGCTGAACTCGACAGACATGAAGATGTGTTATGGTGTAAGCGAGGGAGATATGGACCATGGGTCCGTCAGCAAATCTACGTCTGGAAAAAACAGGGCACCCCAACAAGTAAGCACATCCACATCACAAAAAACAAACGTTTGCAAAGAATCCTGTTCGTACTATGGCCTTGCGGAGAACGGTCCCTCCGTTATGGCAACGTGCTGTGCGGACACGCTCGTAGAGGATGTCCAGTAAACAAAGTCGATGGGAGAATCGTGCCGGGAAGATACAAGCCTTCACTCTAACGTACACCACTGTGCAGGAACAAAGCCTTAGTGCCTGCCGACTAGTGCACCACGTCTGGACTTATGTAACGGTTGGTTTCCCGGCAAAAGTAACTACAAAGAAGATGCCTGCAACTTACCTCCGATAAACGCCACGCATTCACAGATGAAGAAAGCAAGATCTTTACCACGGGCAACGGCTATTTTCAACCTCCCAGTATAGTAGCACTGAGATACCCTCATTGCTATTAGCCGTACGTTGCAAGACCAACACCGGTTCTCCGCCTATCACTGGGCAGTATGAATGAGCTAAACACCTGTAAGAGTCCAAGTCTGTTCATCCCGACAAAGATGCTAACAGCGTGACCAATATACACATACAATATAACTTATCAACAAAAACGTTAGCAAAGCAACCAAGCATTAACAGGAAATCCCATGTGCGGCACCGTGCGACAGCATTATCTGGTCTCCAGCATGATGGGACCTTCCCCACTTCTGCATCGATGCTGGCACAGCTCACGTCGAATATCGGACGAAAACATGGATATAAGGGCCGTGAGCGACCCGTTTGCTTGGCACCTATAGTCGCCGATCTGACGCCCCTTGACTCTCACCTATGGCGTGGCATTTAATGGTATCGTCGTCGAAATAGCAAGACGCCCGCTACAGTTCAAACAAATACAGCTAGAAATCTACTGGGGACAGAACATAGCATGAAGCTACTCAATAACAAATCAACCAGACCACACACAAACGGATGCTCGACAGAGTTATTTGACAATGATGTCGTTGCTACGTCGAAAATATCAGAGCCTGGCACCGCTAGAAAGCCGGACACTTTGAAACATTTACATTGCAAAACCGCATCAATAATTAAATACGTATGCCTGTACACGTATTCATTTTGTTTGACAACTATGTGTACAGTGTTCGGCCGCAACTCGTCCGATCGAATACAGCCATTCTGGGGGCATTCGTGGTAATGTTCCATTAAACGAAAAATGTTTGACCTTACAAATAGCAACCAATAAATAAACTAATAAATTTGCTTTTTTTTATTGAAAAAATATAATAATAATTATATATAATATTACATAATTATATATATATATATATATATATATATATACATAACCTAAATATAATAATAACTAAAATAACAACAACAAATATATAATATATATATAATATATATATAACCTACTCGAAGAGTTTTACCCTTACCTCAACTATATATGTATAATAATACCTACAATATATACATATAATTATAATAATATATATAATATATAATATAGTTATATTAAACAAGTATATATATATATATATGATATATATATATATATATAATATTATATATATATACCGTCTATCATATATATAATATATAATATATATGTATATTATTAATAATATACTATATTAAAAGATTGATATAAATGGAAATGAGAACTTAATCGAAATTATTACTGCCCACATATGGAAGGTTTGCAAAAAAATCATAAAACATTATATTATATATATATATATTATATAATATACTCATCATATATAACCTATATAGACCACACAAAACCTACATGAGACTCACGCACTAACAACACCAACAAAGAGAGATGATTGAAAATATACCCAGACCAAAAACTCCGACCCTTCAGAGAGACCATAGATAGAAGAGAAAGAGGGAGGGAGAGGACCGAGAACCATGATATACACTGTATCCAACCACGTTATCTTATCAAAACCCTCACACAAAAGGAAAATCCTTAGAGAGAAGAAGAGAGAAGAAGAGATAAACGAGACCACGATACACCACGTAACACTACACCCTTCCCTCACGAACACAATTAGCATAGATCAGACCTAAGACACACCCCAAAACTTCCCACTTAACATACACCACACGCCTGACCAATGACCCCCCTAGACAAAAACAACCAACCCCCTTACTCAAATTCAAATGATGACCCCTTAAGCACGAACCAACCCACCACCAAAAAAACCTCCCCACCATCACCCCAGACCCATAAGCCCTCCCAAAACAAACAAAGACCAACCCCCAGATCAACAACTTGCACATCGAAAAACAGGCACATCAACACCTCGCAGAGACCGAGAGAGAGAAGCGGCTGGAATAGTGACCAACTCAACGAAGAGAAAACCAAACAGGAAGAAAAGTCCAAGGATGAAAGACAGAGACTGAGAGGAAAGCACGACATGCTACGCTGAGAAGAGAGGAACGAGAAAAAAAAACGAAACATAAAAAAAAAAAAAAGAGAAAGAACAGAGAAGAGAGAAGAGAGAGAGAGAGACTAGAGAAGAGAGAGAAAGATGTAAGACGACGAGAGGCAAAATGAGAACGAAAGAAAGAAAAGAGACAAGAAGGGGAAAGAGAACAGAGATGTGATAGAAGATTAGAGGAGATAGAAATAGAGAGATAGAAGATAGAAGAGAGTTCACAACCATACCATATAGTAAAACTCAATAAATTACAAAAATACCACTTCAAACAAAACAGAACCCCTTAAACCGCCTACCTTAACTCCCCTAAATACTCATAAATCAAACACAACGACTCTTTTGTTATTGTATTTTCCTCTATATCCAAATTAAGTTACATACTAATAATAACAACTTTATCTTTGCACAAACCACACCAAGTACCACCATTTAATCACACTTCTCACTCTTATACTGAAAACGAAAGCGAAATATCACTGAAATTATGGAAATTTCAAGAAATACAATCATGTCTATAAATACACACATAAATCAAATTCTCAGACACTTTATGGCTCCTCATCCATTGTCAACCACTCAAAATGTCAACACATGAAAAAAACGTCTTTTACTTCAACGAAAATTAATAAAAACAATACAATCTAAAATATTCATATCCATAAACTAACAATAAAAAACTAAAATCAAAATATTTACTATATAATTCAATAATACAATGTAGAATGAAATATAGTAGCTAATATATAGATATATTATATAATATTATAATATATAGTATATATTATAATATATAAATATAATATAATTTAATATATATATATATATAATAATATATATATATAAATAAAATATGTATATATATAGTATAAATATATATATAATATATATTATATAAATATATATATATATATATATATAATTAATATATATATATAATATATATATATAATAATTAATATATATACTATATAGAAGAGAGAGGAGAAGAGAAGAGAAGATGACAAAACGACCGCACACATCCACAATCAGAAAGAGCCGAACACCTCCAAGAACCCCGACGAAGACAGAGAGAAAAACAAGAGCCAGAGACCCAAGCGCAGCAATGAGCATCACCAACAAACACCACCTGAGCAATACAAGAAACCCACGACGAGAGAAGACACAGAAAAAGAGAAGAAGACTAACACGGAGATACTCGCAGACAAAAAAACAGCACAAAACTCCCCACAACAACGACTACAAAAAAACCCCACGCAAAAAAAAAAAAAAGAGGAGAACTTGGCCATAATTAAAGCAAAAACGGAGGTATACAGATAGATCGACAGATAAGCAGACGAGAGAGAGAGAGAGAGAAGAGGAGAGAGCCAAGCAGTGAGGGAGAAAGCAGAGAAGAGAAAGAGATGAACAAGAGAAGAGGAGAGAGAAGGAAGAAAGAGCAAACAAAGAGCAGATAATGCGCTAACCAAACACTACCACACCGAACTCATTCAATTTGCAAGATTTCCCGCTGTCCTTTTGTATTAAATATTCTTTGCTTATTTTTCAAACTTTTTTTCTTCTTTTTCTCTTCTTGTTTCTGTACTTTTTTCCAAAAGTTTTTTTCTTTCTGCTTCATGTTTTTCATTTGAGACTCACTACTCATCTTTAGAATCGAACCACGTACAAAAATGACGAAATACTGAAAATATTCCGTTTATAACAGTTTCTATTTTTCTTATGCATCTCTCTCTCTCTCTCTACTCTCTTCTCTCCTTCTCTTCTCTCTCTCTCTCTGCTCTCTCTCTCCTCTCTCTCTCATCTATCAAATATCTCTCATCGCTCTTCCTCTCTTCTCTCTCCTCCTTTAACCTCTCTAACTCAGTAAGATCTCTTCATCTCTCTCCCCCCTCTCTTCCGTCCCTTCCTCTCAATGTTACGACCTTCAATCTCTTCCCCTCTCTATTCTCCCCTTACTCTCTCTCCTTCCTACTTCCATAAACTCTATTCTAATCTCTAAATCTCTCTCCCTCTACTTATTCTACTTCTATTTTGTTCAATCACTTTCTATCCTCTTCACTCTCTATCAATTCTTGTCTTCTAGTCATTATGTGTGGTGTGTGTTTTATCTGCTTGCACGTTCATGCCTGTATAGTACTTCTTATGTCTGTCTAATCACCTCTGTCTGTCATTTTCATCATTTGTCTAATGTTATCTCTGTTTACTCGTCTGCTGTCGATTTGTGTCTTTTTATTTGTACTATGTTATCTCTCTATCTGTTTATCTCTTTCTTATTGTCTGTTTTTCATCTTATTGTCTGGTCCATCTCTCTGTATGTCTGTCTATCTATCAATTTTTATTATTGATTAGAAAAAAAAAGTTAATTTTGCAAAATACAAAAAAATAATATATGATTAGAATAAAAATGAAAAACGGAAATTATTATCATTATTATTATTATTATTATTATTATTATTAATTATATTATTATTATATATTAATTATTCATATTATTATTATTATTATTAATTATTATTATTACATAAAATATATACTCTAATCCATAGTTATGTATTATCTCCACAAAAACTTATATTATTAACCTATTAATCATTACTTAACATTATTATTATCATAACCATCCATATATTATTATTATACACTGACCCCCCCCAACAAATATTTTGCCAAAAGCAAACACATCCTCCGCAAGTTATTTATAGTAACTTTTGCCCTGATCTAAATGACATCCGTATTCTAAATGGACTCAGTTTTTGAGAACAGGGTGTCAGAAAATACTTAATCAACAAACAAGTTATGTTAGGTTGTAACGTAATTCACAATTGGCTCTACGAAAGATATATATCAAATGTAAATGAGCTAGAAATAAAAATGACTAATAGGTAACTATTTTAAATTGATTACAATGAAATCACAATTTATGCATTACAAATCGCTGTCATATGATGTCCTTCTTGTGCAGAAGTGGACAATCACGTTGAACTCCAACAATAGTCTGCCCATCAGTGTGTATCCCAATCTTCCCTGTAATCTTACTTCCATCCCCTTATATCTCATAAACCCTCTCCCCTTGTTCTCTCACAATATAACTCCTAGATTATCGAAACCAGATTCTAAGTGGAAACTAGTAGAAATGAACTTACGCTCATATAGCATTCAAATGTTGAAGCTTGAAAAGCATATATCTGATCAACGATCTACATATTGCCAAATTATGGTTCCCAAAAAAAGATCCAAATGAACCAACCAGACAAAACAACTTTCCAGCATAAATGCATTCAATATCAGTCATGGATATTTATAAATTGTCATCCTTGATTCATTTAGCGAAACTTTGAGCCGCTAAAGAATTCATCCCTAACACA
>JABUQX010034002.1:0-15000 GCA_015478945.1 Trachelipus rathkii | reverse complement strand
AAGAAGAAGAAGAAAGAAGGAAGAAGAAAGAAGAGAGAGAAGAGAAGAAGAAGGAAGAAGCGAAAGAGAAGTATAAGAGGAAGAAGTAAGTAATATAGAAGAAGAAGAAGAAGTACAGAAGAAGAAGAATACCAAGAATTGTAGAAACAGTTATTTCAGATGGAGTTGGTGTGGATCCTTAGAAAACTTTTAGCAACATATAGGTAATACCGTCAAGATCTCACTCATCCATAATATTGGGCGCAGTCAGAACAGAAAACATACCGAAAGATGTTAGAATATTAGACGGAAATGAGTTAATAATGGAGGTGGAGGAGGAGAAGGTAGAAGAGCTTTTATATTTTTTCTAAGCTTTGCTCGGAAACGATAAGACGCAGTAGTCAACAGGGGTATTCGGTCGTTGGCTTACACCTGACAGCGATACCACAATCGCGTAATCAGGTGGATATTTTGTTACTCAGCTATCCTTTCATGGGTGTTTTTTAGTGCTTTTTTTTTTTTATTTTTTTTTATTTTTTATTTTTTAGATTTTATTTATTTATTTTTTTTTATTTTTTAGATTTTATTTATTTATTTTTTTATTTTTTTATTTATTTTTTTTTTTTTTTCGCTGGGATTTCCCCCACCCCCTTAAGGGTTGGGGGGCGTTTCGTGAGTTCACCAACGCGCTTTCGCTTAACCGCAAGGCCCCTCGGCCGAACAGCGCCGAAACCGCGCAGCACCCCGCACCGCCACCGCAAACCGCACGCGCCACTTGCACCTACAGCCGGACCGTTTTTTCGCTGTTCGCATCCTCGTGTTTTCTCCTATAAACTCACCACCTATCATGCGTCTTTTTTAATTCGAAAATATTCAGGTTTATTTTCCACATAGGATCATGAAGTATTTTAATATCACGAAGTGCATCCATAGACACATACACTCTACCCTCATCATCCCGAAGTCCTTTCCCTCCTACCCGTTTTCATTTCACAGCGTATCCGTCTATACCCATCCATTCACCGTGAGCTGCTTTATCCTGTCTGTGCTCTCCAAGGAGGTATTCCCCAATCCCCTATACCATAGTTTTCATTGAATCTATTTTCAAATTTGCTTTTCACTATTTAATAATATTATTATGATAATAGTAATATATATATTATAACCTCACTATATTCTATATAAGTATATATATATATAATATATATATATAGTATATATTAATATATATTATTATATATATAATATATATATATATATATATTATTATATATAATAGTTTGCTGTAGTACTCTTCTGGAAGGTTTCACAGGTATCCTGAACCCCTTGGGCCCTCTTTAAGGAGTGGTCCCCACATGTCATTTTATACTACTACTAGCCATTGTATATGCACAGACGTTTGCGCATACATGTATACACATGCGCTTGCGCGTAACATCTTCTATCTTCTGATGCGAATCATCCCACCCGCAAGGAATAACATTAAATTGCGGTTATTTAAAAAAGTGACTTCTCCATGTCACTGACAGAACTGGAACTCGACCCGTAGCCTCTTAAGGAAGTGTATACGACTTAACACAGATGAGCTCCGTCTGATGCCCTTTAATATATTAAACCAAAGTTACTATATAATAAATCATTTTTTTGCATACAAAAATTTTGGAAATAGCTATTTTCAATACTTTTCTTAAAATTAAATTCTGGGAAATTTTATATCAATTTGCATTTTATATATATGCAATATATTAATATATATATATATATATATATATATACTATATATAATATATATATATTATATTATATATGTATACTATAATATATATATAATATATTATATATATATATATTATATATATATATATATATATATAATAATATATACTTATATCATTATTATAGTACAACGAGAGAGAGGAGAGAGTAAAATCGCTATCATCCATTACACACACACACATACATATAAACATTACTTACACACTCACACATACACACACACACACACCCGTTACCCCATACTTCTATAGCACACACACACACACAACCAGCTAGGATACTTATACACACACACATACACCCACCATTACGACAACTACACTCCACATCTGCACCTACCACACACATGCCTAGACACTACACCCACCCTATTATTACACCACACCCACCCTTACCGACACCTGCCATGGAACCATGACACCAAACCCTTTAGTCTCACAACCACACCCACGTCTAACACACACTATGACCAACTTATGCACACACGCACACCGCTAGGCTATTTATACACACACACACACCATACGCTCTAGGCTTTTTATACACACATACACCTACCCATAGGCACTTACGTTCACACCTATACCTACACACACACTAACACACATACCTAGACACACTACATCCACCCTTGATACATATACCCAGCCGTAGCTCACACCTACACCTACCACCACACACACACACACACACATATGATATATATTATATTATATACATAATATATACACCTTTTACTTAAAATAAAAAAGAGTCATGTATCAGGGAACGCGTATCCAGAGGAGCGTTGGGGGGGTTAAAGCTCCATCAGCGAGCTAGATTATCCAATTGATGAGTCGATACTGGAGGCACATTGTAGTTAGCACCTCTAAAACAGCGTGAAAAACATGTCGACCTGACCAAAACATTTTAAAGAATTCAAGGAAATCTATTTAATAACCTGATGCCAATATTTAAATCACATTGAAATAAAGAATGATGAGGAATTGAGAAAGGAAGAAAAAAATCCAGAGTGTTATATATATAATTCATTTTATTTTACGACGAACTGTTCACGAATATATTTATTTCAAAAAACATTTAACATTACGATTACCTAGTTATAAAGCTCTGTCAGATAAATCAGTAAATCGAATAAGAGTGGTGTTACCTCACACTACCCATATGAGTGGGAATTAGTAGCTTTTGTTATATTCACTGACCCATTTACTGCTTCTGAACTTCATGTCTCTTACAATGCTTTAACCTATTGGTTCTTACTGTTTTAAAACTATACTTACGTGTTTACTGCTTTAACTCATACATTTATTAACATTACATTACAATCTACCTTAAAGCAGAATATCAGTAAATCAATAGAGGTGTACCTAACACCCACTAAGGGGGGATTAGTATGCTTTTTTTTACTGCTTACTGCTATAACTCTCGTGTTTACTGGCTTTAACTCATGTTCTGCTTTAACTCATATGTTTACTGTTTTAACTCACATATTCATTAAAATTACATACCTTTAAGCAGTAAATCAGTAAATCAATAGAGTTGTTACCTAACACCAAGGGGGGAATTAGTATCGCTTTTGTTTTACTGCTTTACTGCATCAAGGTATATGTTTTACTCCTTTAACTCATGTTTTACTGCTTTAACTTTCTGCTTTACTTCCTTTAACTTTCTGCTTACTGTTTTTAAACTTTCTGCTTTACTGCTTTAAACTCATATAATTTATAACATTATGTTTTTTATTTTGTTTTAATACTTTTATTTATGTTTATTATTATTTATTTATTTTATTATTTTTTTATTATTTTTATTATTTTATTTTTATTTTTTTATATACTTAGTGTTATTTACTCCATGCCTATTGTTATATTATTTAGAACACACCTACACACGTGAGCGTTGCGCACACACACACACACACACACACACACACGACACACACACCCACATCACACACACACACACAGCACACACACCCCACTTACACTTATACACACATTCACTATGACACTTATACACACATTCACTATGACACTTACATTTAACCATTAGACACACACATTTACACTTATACACATGCGTTCACACACACACACTGTACACTCTATACCACACATTCACTATGATACTTATACACACATTCACTATGATTACTTATACACACATTCACTATGAGACTTTCATTTATCCATAGACACTTACATGTACACACTAACACTCACACACAGATTTACTTACACTACGACACATTTACTTACACGCACACACAGATTTACTTACACACACAGATTTACTTTACACTCATACCACAGATTTACTTATCACACACAGGATTTACTTACACTACGCACACAGGATTACACACACACACACACACACACACACCCACGCACACTCACTTACACATATAACGTATATTTATTAAAACATTTTAGGTTTTTAATTAAAAATAACAATTATCATCAGTAAATTCATAATATAACTAAAATTATTTCAAAGTTTCTTAAAACTTCGTATAATAAATCAATCATTATCGTTGAACAAAGAATTTAGTTAATTAACTGTTAATACTTTTTTGTTTATAAATTTTTTATAATTATCAAGTTTTAAAATAACTTTTACTAAAAATTTTATTTTGAAATTTTATTAAAAACATATATTTACGTACCTTAACAATAAATCAGTAAATCAGTAAGGTCAGCCTCTAGCACCCCTCTACACCAATATGCCACGTTTTGTTCTTTTGACTTACTGCTTTACATCATCTTTAGCCATGTAATAATGTATAAAAAGAACAAAATAAGTTCTTCTCTGCTAACATAACATGTATTTTATTAAAATCTTCTCTGAGAGGTTCTTAATTAACAAATAGACAATTATTCTCACTTACATTTTGCATCATCATTCCACTGATGTTAACTAAAAATATTTCAAAAGTTTTTAAAACTATTCTTTTCTTTATTATTATTGATTATTATTGATTATTATTATCTATGTATATCGATTTTGACAATTTCCTTATCACGAGAAAACACAATACCTACTTCTCTACAGATAGCGGAACAATCTGATCCTCTCTCTGTAAAATGTGCTCTTGATAATAACTACTTTAGGCTCTAAATTTAGTGATAATCCTTTTTGTTAATCCCGGGTGCGAAATTAAGCACCTAATTCAGGTCATTAAAGTAATATTTCAAACTGGACCTTTTTTCTGTAAAGTGTGTGTGCCAATAACTACGTAAATAGGGCCAAATTTTAGGCCACTTAAATTTTAAGGGAAAGCCTTTTTGTAGACGCGGCTAAATTTAATCCTTAAATACCAGGTCTAAAACGGTAATTCCCGTGATATTTATAGACAAGAAATCATTGTTATTTATTATTTTTAATTAAAATATATTTCCAACTGAAATCAGCTGATCGTAAGATCTTTGTTAAGCAGGTAAAAAGGAAATGTTTTCCTTATTTGTGATTGGTCGGGGTAATCCTTATCTCTATATTACCTCGTATGTGATTGGTCGAGAATTATTTTATCCTCTTTTGAAAATTAACCTTTGTTCTTTAAACTTTTATTTGAGCAGGTGTGTGTTTTATATCTTTTAGACCCAAACTCCTTTTAATATAATCATAGTCATTTTAGCTGTAAGCGGTGCACAAGTTATCTGATTTTTATATTAAAAAGTGTTTTATTTATTTACTAAGTGTAATCATATTTTATATAAATACTTACTATTGAAGGGATATAAATTATAATTTCACCTAGGAATAGATAATAATTAATTCACTATTCATAAACTTAACCATACCAAGGGACTCAGTCAGAGTGCACCCACCCGCAAAGCAGCCAATTATGTACACCCCGCCACCCGTGCGTGCGTCTCACGTCACCTGAGGCCGTACCCCGCCCGCCGCGTGCGCCCGCATGGCGCAATATTTCCGCGTACCCCGCCCGCCGCGTGCGCCGCAGGCGCAATATTCCGCAGTTTCCCGCCCGCGCGTCGCTCCGCATGAGTCGCAAATATTCCCGTGCACGCGAATTATTATTTAGAACACACAATACACACACACGCACACATTACACTTACATAACTACATCACCTACACTATACCACACACACATCAACCTCAAACACACTTAACACACTACTAAACACACTACATCACACACACACAACGTCACTATAACTATCATCTTAACACATATAACGAGTATATAATTTATAATAAACATTTTATTTTTATTATTTGATTATTATTATACTAGTGTTATTTACTTCATGCTATTGTTATTATTATTAGAACACACTAATACATCTAAATCTCACGGAACACGGCACAAGGATACCACCAGGTCTCGAGCCAACACACACACACAACACACACCCACTTCACCACGCACAGCTCACTTACACATATAACGTAAATTTATTAAAACATTTTATTTATTTTATATTCATACTAGTGTTATTTACTTCATGCCTATTGTTATTATTTATTTTAGAACAGACAGACACACACACACACAAACACACACACACAACACCACACACATACCACCCACACACCACACACACACACATACAGACATGACGTGTATAGTGGGATATCTGTTGGCCACCGTAGTTCCGGCGTACTTGGTAGTGGGGTACAATTTTTGTGGGTTTGTAATTGTGAGTAGTGACATATTATGCAAAATAAGGTACTACACACAATTTCTTCATAATGAACATGGGTTATGAAGTATATATATATATATATATATATATATTTATGTATTTATATTATATATATATATATATATATATATATATAATATATATATATATATATATATATATAATATATATATATATGTATTATATATACTATATATATATAATATATATATATATATATTATAGTAATATATATATATAAATATATAATAATATATATATATATATACATATTTATATATATATACCTATATATATATATATATATATACTATATACTTTAATATTTAATATAGTGCCCTTTTATATTTCACGACTCTGTTGTTTTTTTTTTTTTTTTTGCTAATTATGTACTTGCATACTTAGGAATTTAAGTTATTGTGGGGGAATTGTTTCAAAATATATAGGACATTTTATATTTTATTATTTTTTTTTTTTTTTTTTTTTTTTTTTTTTTTTTAATTAAATATAAAGATATTGCTTGTATATGAAACTAACAATGAATTTAAGTCGTGGTAACGGATATGATATATACTAGCAATATAATAAAAAAAAGCAAACAAAAAAAAGATCAAAACAAAACTGACCAACCGTAAAACAAAAAAGGGCCGTTTCGTACGGTCGAACTATGTCCATCACCACTGAAATTCAATGTAGTAAATCATATACTAAAATATAATTTAAAAAAAAAATTAAAAAACTGACAGAGTCGCTAAACACATAAACAGGTTTACTATATATAAATATTAAGTTTTCTTTAATTAAAAATTTACTAATGAATATTAATATATAAAATATAATATATATTTAGTGTTAATATATATATATATATATAATATATATATATATTATATATATTTATTATATTATATATATATAATGAAAGTTGCTTTGGTGAAATGATCAAAAACGGAGGAGAGATGGTGATTAAATGGATTTGGATAAGTTGGTGATAACCAAAGAGTTTATGGAGAGGATATAGTTTCCGAAGGGAATTGAGAGCGGTTTGAGGGTGAGCAATTAAACAGGGTTTGTATATTCCTAATGTTTTGTAGAAAAGTTCATCCCAGTTGGGTGGATAAGATAAACTGTATAGGAATTATAGAATGGAATTAAGTTATGGTATGGATGAGTGTTTGCAAGGACAAGACATATGATTTTGGTATTTTGGTCTGAAAAAAGTGGCGTCGTGACTGAAGGCTGATGGTGAAGATAAGCATAAAATTGAAATATGGCCGTTAATTGATCTATAAAGTTATGGTTTTTGACGAAGCATGTGGCGGATTATATCAACAATTCTCGTTATTTACAGTTTTGCATGAAAACTAAATGCATGGAAAATTAGTGACTTTGAATGTGATAGATTAAATGTAGTATTATTGTGTTATTATAGGTTCTTTCCTTATCTGATTAATATCTCAATAATATCGTCGTTTATCACGAGGTCTGCTTTTAATATATGAAGATACGTGAGATAGTTGGACATCCTCATTAGTACAGGTCTGGATTAGTGACTTAGGCTTCTGAGTGGTAATTCAACACAGCTCAGATGTTTGAATCTATGACGATTTATGTGTGAATTGTGGTGTAAGAGATAAATGGAGTTGATTGTGATTGGCTCTTAATAGTATATAAGCTTAATGGTGGAGATCAGATTGGTTATGTTTTTTATATCTCCTGGTGCGTCATTCAATTTTTTGTATTATGAGATGGAGGTTACCAATAAAGTATTTAAGATAGTATGGGAGCGGCAGGGAAGGTATAGAATGATGGAGAAAGGGAAATGTGAGAGTGGATGGTGTCACACCTTGGTCCTATTTTATGTGGGATGACTTAATTTTGTTGTGGCTAATTTGATAGTGTTAGAGAGTGATAATTTGGATTAGAGAGTTTCTCTCTCTTAGTATAGTAAGACAGTTTGTTTGTGCTTACTAAAGGAAGCTGTGAGAGAGTTGTTTTGAAAGTAACGTAACTCCACCTGGATAAGAGTAAGTTATGGTGTGTGCTACAGTGAGGACAGGTTCTCCCGTGTGAAGCTTAGTAGTTAGCATGGTGAGCATGCTAAGAACAAGTGTCTGAGCTGCGACAAGGTTTAATAAAGTGTATAAGATTATATGATTGAGAAAATGAAAAAGGGAATGGATTGATGTATAGAGTTAGATTGATCTTAGAGAAACACGTTCGTGAATGGGCTGAGAGAAGGTAGGCGTTGGTGTTATATTGGTGTAATTAAATTACAGTTGTCAAGGTGAGTGCCAGTGTAAGTTCATTATTGTTGGACAAGTGGCGTTGAGTGCGCTAGGTGTTCTTGCATAGAGGGCCGTATGTTGCTGATTACCTTAGGTGTTAATGTTAATTTAGCCCTTAAAGTATAGGTTATGGCGAGAACTATGGTTACTGGAAAAAGGGTTTTAATAAGTACTCCTTCAGGAGATAAGATCATTATTCTACATATGTTGTCTGCGGATGGTACAATTAGGGGTGACGGGAATATTCTATTATATACGGTCGTGAGAGTCAAATAAAACGACACTTGAGGATAATACGAATCAGCTCAATACAAATAGCTGCTGTATATTTCTCAGGCCAGAACTTTAGTGTAGGTTTGTAAGTAGTAAGATAAGGGTTGAGATAAAATGAGTAATAGAGAGAGAATAGAGATGAAATGAAAAGTACGTTCTCTGAGCGCATGATCTTTCGATTCCATGGGGCAGTTAGTTTGGTACATTGAGTCGGATATATGCTATCGAGTGAACATGTGCCACATGTTCGGTTGGTTTAAGCGGATTCATACTCATAGTGTTTGTGATAGAGTGTGTTGGGAATCACCGGCTGGGAGGGAGGCTGAAGGAAAAGTGGATTGAGTCAGTGAACGAATGTCTCGTGAAAATGCGTAGACTATATGTGTGCATGTATATAATGATTAATAGATGGTGTGAAATATAAAGGTATACATTATATAGCGAGTGAAAAGAGGTGGGTTTATGCTTCGAGAAGTTAGTGTTGATTATATAGCCATATATAGGTTTGATTTCACTCCCACTCGTTTGTAAGGCGACATGAAAACTCTAACACTTGGATATCGCTCATAAGTGAAGGTACTCCGCTCGCGGGTGATTCCCCGATACACAGCTTCTAAGCGAGGAATTTCCTGCATGATTTTTGCGCATTAGTTCTCACACTTAAATAGGTATAGAGGGATTGGTCGTAAGGCTTGCGGCTTACTTTACTCCAGATCCTACATTGATTATATCTATTGTGATTCTCTTTTATACCTAACTTTCCTCATTATCTGTATGCTTGTGCAAGCACCTCTTACCCCCGGTCTTGGGAGGTAAGAAGGAAGAATGAAGTGAGATAATAAATACTAAACTTATTAATTAAATAGTTATGTTAATTAAATACTTTGTATATTGGATATGTGTTTAAACTGGTTGTAATTTAAATATTATACTTTTGTAAGTATTTATTATTATTATCACTTATACTATATTATTATGATCGTTATTAATATAAGTGAGTATATAGTAGCATAATGTTTATTCCAATATAATTTTTATATATTAATATTTCATATTTATAATAAATACTTATATTTAGGGGACATAGTATATATATAGATTATTTATATAATAATAATAATAATATATAATTAAAACATGTGTGTCATTTGGAGATTGTGACAGCACCACCCTAAAACTCCATATCTTTTACTCTAATCCTTTTGCGCTCGATATTCACTCGTATCGGTAAAAGAGATATACAAGAAATATAATAGTTATCCTATAGTACCTCACCATAGTGCTCCTTACCATGAGTGGAACTGTGAATATATAAAGTAATATCACGTAAGATTAGTCCTATGGAGTATTCACTTATAGGCCAGGAGTTTTGTCTCTCTGATTAAACAATTCTATAAATTATATAACTATATAAGCTTATAACATAGCTATAACGAAATATATCATATTAAAGAGGTTCAACTCCTCTATAGTGTATTAAATGAAACCTTTATACATTGAACAATTCATGCTGCCACGTGTGATTTATTATAAATTATAATCACACACATCTACTGAAATAAAACCCAATGTTAATATTAAAAATAGATCGTAAAATATAAAACATATATCTTATAACTATTAAAGGAAAATTTAACGAGTTATAATAAATTATTAAACATAACAGTGTATGAGTTAAGAGGCAAATGAGCGGTAGAGATATCTAAAATATAATAATACCAATGGTAATGATGCTCCTCTACAGGATCTCGCTACACTACTTAGAGCAACAGACGGAATAACCTTAGATATACCAATCTCTGCACTTTCACGGAACATTTAGCATATGATATTTTCATAAGATATATCAATGAACCTCACCGTTATGATAAGACAACAATTTGGCCGCTGAAAACTTTGATATATTGTCTATGTGAGTTGCTCGTATAATAGATGATAAAGATAAAGAGCCGATTCACTGCAACAGCTGAAAGCATTGGAAATGAGTGCAAAGAAAGGTGAATATTTATTCAAATATAATAGATAACTAGAATAAGTGTTGGAAATTAAAAATTGGCAAGTCAAAAAAAAAGAATAAAAGAACGAAAAAGAAATTGACCATGATTTATTATCGTGTCTAAGTTAAAAAGGTAATAAGAGTGGATTTATAAGTTTTGAATAATGAACATTGTGTGTGATACTAAATCCTATAAGCAGGTAAGTATCCTAAGAAAGAGGTTTTTATATTGTACCAATAATTATTTTTGAAAATGAAACATAATACTCCTTAGGGTTAAAGCCCGAAATTTGTTATTTACTCATGAAAAAATATCTACTTAGATTTTCTATGCAACTTAGTCATTGGTAGGGAAAAATTAAGACATTAGCATTATGCTATATATTTTTATGAAAAAATGATCATAATTAGTACCCAAGAAAGAGAAGTGACAATAAAACAATTTATAAAACAAATGTGGAGATTAGTTGGAGGTTTGACTTGATAATGTATTACAAGAAACTTGTCACCTTAAAAATACACTGCAAGAAGTGACAAAATTGGAAAACAGATCCATAGTGTTATTTTGCCAGTTTGCAGAAGATTTCATAAAATTACTAGAAATGAGTGTAATACTAATAAGTCGTGAACATGTGAGATTAATATAAGTGATAAAGGTTTAGAAATTGAGAAGTGTAGATCCAACAAAAGAATAATTCGGTGTGAAAAACTTATCCTCACAAAACTTTAAGCTTAAACTCATTTTGTTAATTACTTTATTTAACACGTACTCTCTCAGATCTGAATCTGCCGATGAAGCACTTCATAATAAAATCTAATACTTATTCTCATATCTTGAAAGTAATAATTACATGTCTCAAGTAGTAACTCTCGATGAATTTAGATATGTAAAGCAATTGTAACTCCCATGGAAGAAGAGACTGTTCTCACAAAGACCTTTTCTAGGGTTCGAAATTATATAGGTAGGAAACGAGGCAGTAATAAAATAAGTAACCTGTTATATATATACTCAATTTATATTTGTAAAGCGGGTTGATTGAGCTATGGTGTTTGAGAAGAAGTGTGAGGAGATTATGAATACTAATTAGATGAAGTTGGCGCATGTCGTTGTGGTGTGAAGAAATGGAGTGAATGCGGTGGATTGTTAGATGGGTGGGAGTATAGGTTGATGGTACCCCAACTTGGGCCAAAGAGAAATGAACCCTTAACATGACTCGACATCTACACAATAGTGAGGTGATTTATCGATCGCAGTCTATGAGAGCTCTCGGCGTGAGCACATAATATATTCTGGTCTTGTTGTACGAGTTCTCTACATTAATTAATGGTACAGAGGGGGGTAAGGCTGGGCTTTCTTTTCGACTCTATGTCATTGTCTTTCTGAGCTGTGCTTTTTCTTATTCTCTCGTATGCTCTAGTTTAATTCGCCAACCTTATCTCCCATTCTTTTAGTGAGGTAGTAAATATAGAAGGTAAGAATATAAGAAAGAAAGTAAAGATTTGATAAAGTTAATTAGATTTTAAAAATTGTAAGAGTATGAGAGTTTGAGCGTGTAATAAATAAGAAATATAATAAGTAATATCTATTGTTTTGCTCATCCTTTGATGGGGCAGAAACTTGCAACTGCTTCGGATATTGATGTTTAAGTTTCTTGGACGAAATCTATGTTGTCATCTTCAGTGTATTGGACATTTTCTTCATATTTCATTCTAATATTTTTCACTGAAATCTTGCTAGTAAGTAATATAATTTAGTTAAAAATTTTAAATAATATATAAAATATCAGTGATCATACTAATTAAGTGATTTTAATTTAAATATTAATCGACTAAATATATATATATAATATATATATATATATATAAATATATATTAATATATATAATCATTAATATTATATATTAATATATATAATATATATTATATATTGAGTTATATATGATTATATGACTATTATATATCATATATATTAATGTACAATAAATATATAATTTATTATAATACATATATAAAATATGTTACATATAATTTTTAATATGAGTCTTATATTATTATATATATATATATATCATCCTTTTTTTTTTTTCCCAAGACTTGAGGGTAAGCGTGCCGTTGAACATGCATCGGAAAAGCAGATGTTAGAACGTTGGAAGAATATGACAAGTCGAAATGAAAGCCCTGCCTTACCGCCCGCTGCTCTATAACCTATTAGTAGCACGAACATATACGCACAGTCTCACAGAAAAATCCACCCAAAGAGCTTTCTCATCTTTATTTCACGAGCTGGAACAAGCGACGGCATCCTCCACTATGGCATATGCGTCATACTGTAGGGTTTATCATTTCTGACACCAAGGCATGTAGGGCTCACTATCCATACCCTCTCCCATATGAAAAACCCCGCCATTCACTCCTATTATGAGCCTTTCTATTCTCGCCTCTTGCCAAACTCACATTTCTCTCCTTCAGACATTCGTTTACTGACTCAATACACTTTTTTCTTCGGCTCCCAGCCGGTCGATTCCCAACACACTACCACTATACCATTCCGCTTAACCAACCGACTGTCATTCATCCTTTCTACATGCACCAAACCCATCTCAACGTACTTTATTCATTATATTCTCTCATTTACCCCTTTCTTCATAGCCTAGCGAGTAATCCTCTAATACATTATCATTCCTCATTTTTATCAATTCTTTTAGATTACGCTTACACCGCCCTCATAGAAATACTGTTCATTCTCGACGACACATTGTCACTATTAGATCTATGAATTACCTCTATTCGCAGACCAATAGTTCTCAACTACTATACACTTCTAACAAATAAAAATGACGGGTTTACAACATACCCTTATGATAAAACCCTAGCGCCTCAAGACTTAGGTCCCTTTACATCCACCAACCGATTTAATTGCACAGCCACCTTCCTGCCACTCACAACTTTATCTCCTACTCTATACTCATAGCTAAATCACTCCTGTTTCCCTTCTTCATCCAAACAGTATAGCCTTTATTATATTGTAAAACTCGGACACTTTGTTCCAGATGCGCATCACCTATATCTACATAACTTCATCGACTGAAGGACTGTCCTCACTCACAATTATAACCCTTACTCTTATCTACGTTTATACTTTTCAAACTCCCTTATTGCACCGTGTTAGGATCGCACACCATGTATACCAAAATTGTCCTCTTTGACTACCACAAAAGTGGCTCACTCTCTTCTCTCCAAAAAAGTGCGTCTCAGATTCACCCCACTAAACCAAATCATCACGTTGGATGTAGTGGTCTAGAATTCGTTTGTATAGATCTCTAAGCAATATTATTACTATATATAACTTATATATATCTTATATTCTAATATATTATTTATCTTATATAATATAATCACTATATAATAATATTATTTATATTTATTATAATATTTATACATATATATATCCATGTGTGTGGAGTGTATAGAGATTATTTACAATCAAGGTATCATTCTGTGTATCGTTAAGAGAGTGGTAGAGTATAAAGGACATAGTTTAGTCTGTGTTACTTAGTCCTATCTTTACATTACTATTTGTAACTAAAAAAATGCTCGTGCATTGTGCTATAGATATTTTCTGAATTTGAACATTATTTTGCAATATACCTACCCTAATATTAAGGTGAGTGGTAAAGGGTATTATTGGCAGTTATATGAGTTATATAATTTTAATATTATTATATATAATTATATAAATTTTTAATTTGCAATATAACTCTAGCAGCATAATGAGTATGATGTGATGTCACACATTAATATTTCAACAGCTATTAGAAAGCATGAGAGAGAGTAGATATTATGATATGGGTGCTTTTTGTAACTACACTTTTTTATGGAATATTAGCTATATTATGTATTAGTGATATCAACTCTCAGATAAGTTGATTACATTATCTTTACAACGTTGGTGATAACGCCCCTATGCTGAAGCTTATAGCTCAAACTTTGAATCGATAGTGATTGATTTAGTATGTT
>JABUQX010034001.1:25000-29803 GCA_015478945.1 Trachelipus rathkii | reverse complement strand
TAATATAATATATAATATATATATAATATACATATATATAATATATAGATATATTATATATATATATATATTTATATATATATATATATATATATATATATATATATATATATATATATATATATATATATAATATATATATATTTATATATTATATATATATATATATATTATTATATATATATACATATATTATATATATATATATATTATATATATATATTATATATATAGATTTATATATATATTATATATATATATATATATATATAATATATATATATATATATATATATATATATATATATATATATTATTTGCTGTGTTGAGGGTAGCTAATACGTTATTGAAATCGTTTGGTGAGAAGGTGTGTGGAACATTTAATTTCCTATTTGCAGAGTTGGCTGTGTAATTAATGTGTGTTAATGGTGAAATGTGTGTCGAAGGTGAGGCCGAAAGTCTTTGGAGGTTTCTTTAACGATATTAAAACATTATTCAATTTTGCCTGATGGTGCAGAGAAGTTTGGTGTTTTTTTCTAGTTAATTAGGGTAATTGAGGATTTTCTCGGAGATACCGTCATTCTGTTGATGTCGAGGGATATTAAGCGATACAAGGATGTGTTATTATATGTGTCATATATGTGTTATTATTATTTTTTCCTATATTTGGATGATAAAGTTAAATTCCCAGAATTTGTTATATATATTATGTTTAAGTAAGTGATGGCTGTCTGCCCCAGGTGTTTTAAATATAAGTAACAGACGTTGCCTGAACTAGTGACTGGAGAGTTTTGAATGATTCGATTTCTATTTTAGTGTCTTATGTAGTTAAAAGTGGTGCTATGTTTTGTTCTAGGTGTGTCCGTCTAAGTTGTATGATAATTTTCTTAACATTTAATGAGCTGGTTTGCATGAAATGTTTGAATACTGCTGTGCTAGTATCTTGTTGTGTTGTGTTGGTGATGGGAGAGTTGTTTGGGCCTTTAACGCTTGCTTTATGGTTGAGAGATTTGCTTTGAGAGCTATGGAATTTTTTTTTTTTTAGAGTTGTCACCACCACTCACGGGCAGAGCCCTATTCAAGGAGGGGATGTTACACGCCTCAGAAGTCAAAAACTAAAGTAAATTACGCAGATGAGCACAGACGCAGGCTTTAAAGTGGGGGAGATTAAATTCAGTAGGAAACACAGAAGATGGAAGAGAATTCCACATAACAGATGTGGCAGGAAAGAAGGAAGCACCGCAGGAACTAGCCTGGAATTACCTACATCAACACAAACTCATGTGGCAGAAAACAGCACCCCTAGTTTCTACGAGGGCGACGCGTAAAGTGGAGTAACGCGAAGTGATAGCTCCCTCGAAGCACGCCGCTGCCGGTACCTATAGAAAAGAGATAAAGCACCAACATCGATGCACAAAGATAGAGCGTCAAGGGAACATGGATGTTAGCGAACAGTGTATAAGCCTTTGGCCCCTTTGACTCGACCCGATCCAAAAGCCGGGGTGGAAAAACCAGAGCCCCTCAGTATGAGACAGTACTCATACAAGGCGGATGAGGCCCTGATATAGCTGGAGCAACTGAGAAGAGGAAAAAGTCTCGCAGTCTAAACAGAACTCCAGTTTCTTTGAGGCCGCCTTAAGCAACCGTTGTGATGTGAGGTTTCCAAGCCATTTTTTGTTATGTTAAGGCCAAGGATGTATATATTGTCAGGAGAGGCGAGAGAACCGTCGAAAGAGATAGGAAAGTTAGAAGATGTCTTAGAGAGGGAGATTTGTAGAAGTTGGGTTTTTAAAAATTGAATTTCACAAGTTTCAGACGACCCCACCGGGAAATTCTATCGAGAATCAGCGAGAATAGAATCGAAAAGATTAAGATGAGAGGCAATTCTAGAAGTAAAAGGGGAAGTAGAATTGAAATGAGTTGAAGAATGAAGGGTCGAGTCATCGGCATTTGAGTGAATAGAGTTAGATGTGCAGGTTAGAAGATCCATTAACGAAAAGTAGGAATAAAGTGGGAGATAAGACCAAACCCTGAGGAACACCACTATTGACAGAAAAGGTAAGAAAGAAGTTTCGCCCGATCAACAACAGCCGATATTGAGCAATTTGAAAGAAAGCTAGACATACGTAAGCAAAGAGAAGGAGGAACCCAAAGTGAGGGGAGCTTGGAGAGCAGTGACGCGTGCATACCCCGGTTCAAATGCTTTGGATAGCTGTCAAGCGCCAACGCAAGTCTCGCCGTAGTTACCTAACATAAAAAACTATTAATCAATTAAGACAGGAAAGTATATCGCCCAGTAGACCTCGAGCGCCGAAAGCCGTACTGGCGATCGGAAAGAAGTGAATAAGATTCCAGATGATCTAAGAAATGAGAGTTGAGAAGAGTTTCAAGATCTTAGATAGAATACAAGTAAGGAAGCTATAGGCAATCAGTTATAAGGTGCGAGCGGCTTCCTTTTTCGAATAGTTGGACAGCTGCGTCTTTCAAACATGAGGAATGTGTTTAGTATTGGGACATGAGAATATTAGGTGAACGATAGGCGGGGGATAGCACGAAGCACACTCCCTCAAACTCGAGGAGGAATGCCATCCGGGCCACCCGCCTTCCTAACGTTTGTAGGTTTCAGGAGCCCATGCACCCGATCGAATGTAATCACAGGGCAAAGGAATAGGACACCTGAGAGGAGAAGGATTAGGAGGAGGAGGAGGCGGAGGAGGGTCCATGGTACTCGAGGTCGTCTAATTTCACGCCGAGGGTACACCCTTTTTAGTGGAGGAATTACTTACAGAACCTTTTGAGCGAATGAGAGAAGTACGATAGACATATTTGCAGGTGTTGCGAGAGACGGAAATGCAAGAGGCCAGAAAGATTTTCAGGTAGGAGAAGCCAATGGAGTTAGGGCACTGTTCGTTGATGAAGCCCGCTTTTGCTCGTCGAGATTATTCTCGGTGGCAACGATTTCTAGCAGAATGAAAATTAGGCAAAAAGAGTGATAGGAAACGAGAATATTTTTCCCCACTCGATAGGCACTGTCTCTAGCCTGAATGGCAGAGAACAAGCACGAGTCGAACCATGGATTATGAGGAGAGAAAGATTTAGTCGAAGAATGAATGAACCGGCTCAGCCCATCAAACGATGTACAACTCCCCCTTATCGGCAGAAGGTCGAAGCGCACCAGAGACAAAGCAGTTCGATTCCAATGATAGTTAGCGTAGAAGCAACGCAAGGCCCCAATCAGCCCGATCAAAGTGCAGAAAAACGCGTAGTGCAGGATGGAGCTGTTGGAGAGAAAGTATTAAAATTAAGAGATATAGGGTTGTGGTCAGATTTACCGATAGGAGAGAAAGTTGTGTCATTTTAGAGAGCAAGGACTAGTGTGATGAAACATGGTCAAGTGTGCTTCAAGGAATTGGTTAGGGACGATCCGAATATGTGGGGTTCTTTAATTAGTGGCCTCCAGATCGTTGAGAAGCTGCAATGATTTCGGCCTCCTCCTTACCTAAATCGGTATGATGAGGACCCCAACCAGTTCAGTTTATGTACTTGAAATCCTATAAATGAGACCTCAGTATTTGGATGAGAAGATATACCAGTCTCGTGAGAGTAGTGAAGTATTAAAAAGGCGTGAAAATCTGTTCCTGTTAGGAGAGCAGTAGCAGAAGCACAAGATTATGTGAGTTAGAAGGGAGGAAAGATTTTAAAGCCTTAGAAAATCGAAAATCTAGGAGATTCAAGATCACGAGAGTGTTACAGGAGTGTTTATGTTAACATAGGCACATACTCCACCCTTTAGACGGAAATTTGAAATAAGTTGTAGTTGAATAATTGAACGACAGTTAGAGAATGAATTCTTAGCAATCTGAGTCTCAGACGCAAGCAAAAGATAGGGCTTTAAGTTTAGAAAGTGGTGTTCCACGGAAGCAGAGTTAGAGCTTAAGCCGCGGATGTTGGTGAAGTCAATAGAAAGCCCGCACCTACGCAAACCTGCCATCACACACACGCACGCACACAACAAATAAAAACAAAAGCCAAAGACAGACAAAAATAAAACGAGAAATCGTGATAAAAATGATCATACACCTAAAACCTAAATTAAAAAGTTTATATTCTAAAATTAATTATAAATCAAATTTTGTATAGTAAAACTTTAGGAAATTTTAAAACGCTAAAACCGTATTTACAGAAAATTTGAAAAATCTAAAAAGTTAAACTACACAATCTACATACTAAACTAAAACACATTAAATCTGCACACATACACCTACACACACTCAGACAAACAAAATAACTTAAACAAATGTTAAAACATAAGCTAAATGTAAAAGTACCCTAACGTGGTGAAAACCTGCATTAAAACCATAAAATTTAAATTTAAAACCTTATATTAATAAAAAGGGTAAATAAACTAAAAATCCTATTCTTATAGCTATTATCGTTTAAAAAGAGAAAGTAAAAAAAAAAATAAAACCAAACTTAGCTTAAAGTTTCAATATGGCAAAATTTTCGGAGTAAATTCTCATTTAATTAATTATATAAAGGCGACAAATACGTAAAACAATGTAAGAAACGAACACTAAAACAACACTAGGGCACATTAAAATTAAAATGAGTGAAAACTAAAATAAATTTAAACAAACACGGTTAAAATAACACATTGGAGACCAAGCATTCGAAACAACCTCACAGCACGAGCGACAACTAACAAACTAGATGTTTGATGACTTCCCAGCTTTTTTTATCAATGGGGTTTCTTATATTTTTCTGAAAATATTCTTTGAACTTGTTTGACTTGCGTACTGCTAT
>JABUQX010034001.1:0-10000 GCA_015478945.1 Trachelipus rathkii | reverse complement strand
TATTCAGATATATCATGCAATAGCTTCTACATGGAGGTGAACAGACACCCCAATAAGTAATACTATATATATATATACATATAGTGATATGTATAATAATTTAATGGTTCTTCCTACATAATTACCTATAGTATCTTTTGCGAAGAATTAGATATATATAATATATATGGTATATATATATACTAATAACGTATAGTTATAGAGTGTATATATCGCTCTTTCGGATTTTATTTCAAAAGGAAGAACATAAAGACGCTATTATTAGTGAAAGCAAATCAATTGCTAAGGTAGAAACTACTAAAGAAGATCATGAAGAATGTGTCTTTGAAGAAGGAATAGCGCGAAGAAGAGAGATTGAGGAGGTAAGAGGGAGAAGAGGTTCTGGTTGCACCAGATCCATCATATTGGTATAAAAGAAATCCTTTAGCTGATGAAATTTTCCTAACTGATGTTACTGCTAATCTTATCACAGTGACTATACGAGAATGCAAAACGAGGCAAGGTTTCTTCAAAGGCGGGTCCTCTTCAACCGATGAAAATCAAAACTCTCAGCACTCTTCAATTCAGTGAGCATACAATAATTGTAAAATTGCTTGTTGTTGATGCTTTAGATTCTTAAATTTTAATTAAAGATTTCAAATTGTTAGAAAATAAAAACTATAAAAAATTTACACACACTAATTAATTTTCCATTTTTTACTTAATGGTTATATTCGTTATAAATTATCGTATATAATATAGTTTTACATTAAAGTTTATGAAAATGTAGCTTGCCTTGTAGTGAGTTATTGATTATATATATATATATATATATATTATATATATATATATATATATATATATATATATATATATATATATATATGTGTGTGTGTGGTATGTGTGATATGTTATGTATATATATATATAATATATAGTATATATAATATATATATATATATAGTATATATATTATATATATATATATATATATATATATATATATATATATATATAATATATAGTATATATATATATATAAAAAGTGTATATATATATATATTATATATTTATATATATATATAATATTATATATATATATTTATACAGGGTGTTACGAAATAGGGGGACAAATTTGGAGGATATTATCTTTGTACCAATACAAGAGTTTGTCTTAAAATAAAGTACCGTAAAGTTCTTCATTAGTAGGTAAATGATTAGAAAGGTTGCAAGGGGTATGATGTGAATATTGGTGTTTATGATTCCGTAGATGTGACGAGATTGGCTACGGAGACTCGTTGCAACGTAAAAGTAGTACCTATAAACAGGGTATGCTGTCTCTAATATTGACACTTGCTATAGGTTGCTTTATAGGTACCACCTTATTATAGAGATAGGATGAATAATACCAGGAATATTGTTGGTAAGTATTCGAGCAATATATTACCGGAATACGGATTACAAGCAATGAACAATAATTATACTTATAATAATGCGAAATTCATAATAATACTTTCCTAATATTACTTAATAAAACAATATTAATGCCTTAATAACAATAATTATTTGAAAAGTAATATTACAATGATAATAGTAATAATACGAATTAGGAACAGGAATAATAATAACAAAGAATTATAATAAGAATAATAACAATCACTATTATTATCAATAATAATAATAATAATAATAATAATAATAAATAATTAATAATAATTAATAATAATAATAAAATAATAATTAATAATAATTAATAATAATAAACTTATCACATAATCATTTATATGAATAATTAATAAAATAATAATATAATCATAGTAATAATGGATAAAATAATAATAATATTTAATAAATAATATGAAGAATAAATTGAAATAAATAAAAAAAATACTAATAATAATAATAAATAATAAAATAATAATAATAATAATAATAATAATAATAATAATAATAATAATAATAATAATAATAATAATAATAATATATAATAAATAATAATGATAATAATTAATGATAAAATAATGATAATAATAATAATAATAATAATAAAATAATAATAATAATTAATTAATTAATAATAATAATAATATAATAAATAATAATAAAATAATAATAATAACAATAATAATAATGATACTACTACTACTACTACTACTACACTAATTATAATAATAATAATAATAATAATAATAATAATAATAATAATAATAATAATAATAATAATAATAATAATAATAATAATAATAATAATAATAATAATAACACATCTACAGAACATAAACACCAAATATTCACATCATGCCCCTTGCACCTTCCTAACTCATTTACTACTAAATGAGGAACTTTACAGGTAACTTTATTTAAGACAAAACTCTTGTAATGGTCCAAAGATAATATCCTCCAAAATTTGTTTCCCCCTATTTCGTAAACACCCTGTATATATAAAATATATAAATATATATTTTGTATACTTATAAATAAATAAATATTATTATATATATATATATATATATATAAGAGAGAGAGAGAGAGAGAGAGAGAGAGTACACGCATACACGAAGTGTTGAGAATACCTCCCATTTTAATGGTGCACTTTTCTCTTTTGCGTTCATATTCTTTACACACTCATCCTCCAGGTAACATATTACTGACCACCATTTATCTACATATCATATACACATGATTAAAGTACACACCCTCTTCTAGATAACACTTTACAGACATCCCTACTACTCATATCCCTGTGTGTGGGGGAGAAAAAATTGCCACATCGTATGTCCTGCGTGTCGTAGAAGTCGACTAAGGGGGACGGTGGTAATTGGGTTGGCTGCCTACTACCATCTATCCCTTGCCAGGAATGCTAATGCATGGCTCAGAGAAGGTCGTGATCGCCGTAAAACGGCCTTATCTTTCGGCGAAATTTATGAATCGTATGGGTACATGAGTGTCAGAGGAATAAATGTGAGGAGAAGCAAGAGAGAGGTGTGATGGATGTATTTAGAAAGTGCAAATTTGATTTGCTCGCTGACTGACTGAAACAAAGATGAAAGGAAACGGTGAAAATGAGTGGTGTGGTGTGAAAATGTGTGTGTGCTGGTTTGGAAAGGAATGAGAGAGGGGAGAGAAGGAGTTGCAATTTTGATGAGTGACCTGTGTTACAAAGCTATGTTAGACTTGTGTGTTGTGAGTCTGCGAATCTCTAATGGTTCTAAATTCTAGTTGAAAGGTCAAGCGATATGTGTGCGGTTTGACGTAATGGTCCATCGATGAAACTTTGTTAGAGAGTACGATAATTTTTGAGATAATCTGTAATGATGTTCTGGAGGGGTGAGTAGATCTTCAGATGATAGTGTTGGGGACCTGAATGGTTGGATAGGTGATCAAAAAAAGTTATGCGTTATAACAGGTGGTTTGGGGTGGCGGGAGAGGAGAAAATGAGAATGGTAAAAAGTGATTGATTTCTGTGAAGAGAGAGGTATGTGGGTAAGTAATTACTTTCTTTTAAACACAAGAGTATCCATAAGTATACTAAAGTTGGTGTAGGTAGAGATGGCGTATCGAAGATGAAAAGTATGATTGATTTCGTGTTGCGTGAAGAAGGAGATGTTAGTATGCTGTTTGGATTTAAAATCAGTTGAGAGATTAGGAATGGGCATTTATCGGATCATTAGTTGTGTTCTATGTAAAATTAACGTTAGTGGGGGCCTTGGATGAGAGGAAGGTTGATACGAAAGGAAAGTAGGTAAAAATTAAGAGTGAGGAGTTAAGTGAACCAAGACAATATGTAAGTATGTAAGAGCGCTCCGCTAGTAATTCGGTTTGAGTTGAACAAGTTGATAGTGAACAAATCTGGGGGCAAATGAAGGAAGGAATTGTTAGTAGGCAAAGGAAGTATGTGGATGTGCTTAAAGTAGGAAGTAAGAATCGTTAACAGTGAATGGTGCGAATGAAGATGTGATTGAATGCGAGTTTAAAGGTAAAAAACAAGCGTGGTTGAATGTACTAAAAGCAAATGATGAAGTTTCAAAAGGAAGATGCTTGGAATAGATAGGAGGAAAAAAGAAATAACTAAAAGATGGCCATTACGTAGGAAGAAAACAAAGAAGTAAATGAAACAGTTTGGAAGGAGGAATGAATGGGGACATTACAAGGCGAAATAGGAACCTTCTGCGAAAGAAGCGCGAAGTTAAGAATGAGATAAGGGGAATCTGCTTAGATAATGAATATAGATGGTGCTTTTGTAACTGATGAAATGGATGTGAGGGGAGTGTGGAAAAAACACTTCGAAATTCTGCACAATATTAACAGTAATGAAGGGTGATAGTGAATGTGTGTGGGTTTGATTGGTGTTGCAAGAAGAATTAGGTATTTTGGGGATGATGTATTAGTTAAGGAGGGGTAATACGGTAGGAGTGAGAAAGTTGGAAGAATTGTAAATCTACACGGTAATAGATGAAATTAGCTGGTGAAATGAATCAGAACGGCAGGCGAGATGGTGATTGATTGGATTTGGAAGGTTGTGTAATAAAGCGTTTATGGGGGGTATAGTTCCAAGGATGGAGGGAGCGGTAAATAGTACCCTTATATAAGGGTAAGGGAGAAAAAAGGAACTGTAGAAATTATAAGGGAATAAGTTTACTGAGTGTTGTAGGGAAGGTATATGCTGTTATTTTGGTCGAAAGAGTGCGTCGGAGTGACTGAAGGACTGATTGTGAAGAACAAGGTGAGTTTAGAAGTGGTAAAAGAGGATGTGTGGATCAAAATCTTTACATTGAAACCAAATGATTGAGAAAAAGAGGGAGAAAGAAAAAATTGCATTTAGGTTTTATGGATTTACAACAGGCGTATGATAGATTAATAGGGAAGCTTATTGCAGGGTGGTTAGTGATATATGGTGTTTGGTGGTAGGCTTCTGAATGCAATCAAAAGTATGTTTGACGATTGTGAAGCGTGTGTAAGAATAAATGGTGGTCAATGGTGATTGGTTTAGGATTAATAGGGGAGTGAGAGACAGGGCTGTGTTATGTCTCCTTGGTTATTCAATTTGTATATGGATGGGTTTATAAGAAATCGAGGTGGGGATGGCAGGAAATGGTGTTAGAATGAGAGAGAATGGAGGAGAGGAGGGGAGGGTGCCCTACCTATTATATGCGGATGATTGGTTCTGTGTGGCTAATCTGAAGAGAGTTGAGAGGATTGGAGAGATATTTGAATGGTGTGTAAAAGGAGGGGTTTGAAAGTAACGTAGATAAGAGTAAGGTTATGGTTGTGAGTTGAGGAAAGTCCTCAGTGTGAAAGTATGTTAGTGGTGAGCAGCTGGGAACAATGTCTGAGTTTTAAATATTTAGGTTATGTTGTGGATGAGAGGGGAACGGATGATGCAGAGTTGTAGTAGGAAAAGTTGTGAATGACAGGAAGGTTGCTGGTGCAATTAAATCGTTGGTGAATGTAAAGGGGACTAAGTCTTGAGTGCACTAGGTTTTAAGTGAGGGTATGTTGTTACCTTTGTTATTGTATAGTAGTGAGGACTATGGTCTGGAATAGGAAATATAGATCTAAAGTTCAATGTGTTTCAGATGGGCAATCTTAGGGGGTATGCTAGGTTGTCTTGAAAGAATTGATAAAATAGGAATGAACGTATTTTAGAGAGTTGTGTGGTGTGAGAAAAGGGGATAAATGAGAGAATAAATTAAAATATTATGTGAGATGGTTTGGTCATATGGAAAGGATGCAATGGAATAGTCCGGTTGTTTAAGCAGGAGTATCAGTTGTGAGTGTGTTGGGAAAACGACCGGCTGGGAGACCGAAGAGAAAGTGGGTTGAGTCGGTGAACGAATGTCTGAAGGAGAGAATGTAAGTTTGGCAATGAGTGAAAGGAATAAAAGGTGCATAATAGGAAGTGAATGGCGGTGTTTTGTATGGGGGCATGGTTGTGGCCCACCTTTGCCAAGGATGACCCCTTACATTGACGATTTACCATAGTGAGGGTCCGTCGCCGGTCCCATGGAAGCTTCTAGGGTCGATTTTCTGTTCTGTGACGATCTCACTAATAATGTACAGAAGGGGTGGTAAGACTTGGCTTTCCTTCGACTATTTAGATCATATACTTTCTACTGGGTTTTTTTTCCGATGCATGTCATGCACCTTACCCCTAGTCTTGGGGAAAGAGCAAGATAAGAAAGAAAGAAAGAAATGAATATATATATATTATTATATTATTATAGTATATAATATATAATATATATAGTATATATATATATATATATATATATATATTATATATATATATATATTAGGGATGTACCGATACCAGTAGGAGCCGATACCGATACCGATACCGATACTCTATTTTTTTAGGTGCCGATTACCATACCGATACCGGATTACCGATACTTTAATTAATATAATAATTACACAGTAATAAGATAGAAACATTGTGCACTGCTTAGGGCAAACTCAGATTGTATCCTTGTACAAACAATACTCGTCATTTATATTTCCAATGATTTTGCGTGTTGTGCCCAAGTATTTATTTATTTTATAAATAAAATAGTAACTTTAAGGAATAATAATTAGCAAATATAATATTAATAACTTTTTATGTTTGTGTTTATTTAAAAAATATTCCATTTCCATTTTCAAATAATTATTAACAAAGTTTAGCTACTAGCTCTTATGTTTTAACATGATTACAATTTTACAAGAAGATTCTTTAACAAGCTACAATATAAAGAATAAAAAATAATGTAAAGAAGAGACCTCAATTAATCAGCCGAAAAATTAAAATAAAAAACGCTATTACTAAAACATGACATAATAAAATACCCCTTTAAAGAATAGATACATTCAATAACTCAAAATTCAAAAGATTCACAAATTGTGATGCCAGAAACATTAAGCCCACTAGTATCTGGCGAGATACTGTTCCTTTTTGGGGTGTTACATTCCTACCTAACCTATACTATAAATACGCTCTCTCTCGACTGATGAAGGAGGTGCTGATATTTATTTGCCTTCGAGCCCTGATAATAATGAAAACCTTGGGCCATTTTCATGCCACACCGCATGAAAGGTTTCTCTTCTGTAGGCAGCATCTCACGTTTTCGTAGAGCCTCATCTCCTCTTCACAGACTGCAAATTTGAATTATCTTTGCTCTTTGATGACTGTCCTTTTCAGTTTTTACGATGAGGTTCCCTGGTGTCGATTCCTTTGAAGGTGAATTAAGATGTTCATTGCAATTTCGGCCATGAACTTATCAAAGTATAACATATCCAAATCCTCATCTTCAGAAGGTTTTTTATTAGCTGAAAAGCCACCATCGTCAATATCAGTGCTGTTGCCAGGGTTGCAGATAAGGCGGCTTCCACTTCTCTGTCTCTTTTTTTTTCTTTTTTTTTTTTTTTTGTCAAGCGAGCAGGCTCCTCGGTTATGCATATTTTAAATGCCATTCTAGAAAATGGTTCACACGTGCGGAGGTGCCATATCTTGTGGAAGAGTTTCAGGATCGTGAGCGTTAGAGTGGTGAATAGTTTTGCTGGATATCTGTTTAGAGACTTTTTGGTATTGGTAGTTGTTATTAGTGTTAGGTGTGTATCATGTGGACCACAGTCGTGGCACCACAGTACGCACCACAGAACCCTATTCAAGAAGGATTGGATTCACCCATTATTATCATAGGTCGTCTACTTTTCCTTCTCACGCGTTGTATGAGCACTAGACGTGGCAGCTTTAATAGTGAGAATTAATTTGGCAGTAGGTAACAAGATGATGGTAAGAGAATATCCATGCAGAAGCAGTATGTTTTGGTGGCAGTGAAAGAAGAGAGGCACACGCAGCGACACCGTCGTAAGCAGTTACTAACATAAAACACAAACAGCTCATTGATGCCGACACAGCACCCCTTGTGCTACTGAGGGCGTTCGTAAAGTAAGGTGGTACGCGAGTAAGATAGTTACTGGCACTTGCCCTCTACAGTACCTATAAGGAAAAGGATAAACAGCAACCAACATCGGCGCCGCAAAATAATAAGGATTCAAAGTACAAGGACAGTTTATAAGTCATTTTGCCTTTGACTGACCCTATCCAAAAGCCGGATGAAACCAGAGCCCCCGCCCACCACAGATATGAGAGCAGTACTCCCAATACAAGGGCGGATGAGAACCTTGTATAGGTGGAGTAACTGAGAAGAAAAAAAAACGTCACCATCGCACATCTAAACCAAGAACTCCCAGTATTACTTTGAAGCCAACGCCTAGCAACCACTGTGATTTGAGGTTTTCAAAACATTTTTATTGTTATATGATAGCTTAAGGACTGTTTAACACTGTCTATCAAGAAGAGAACGAGAGAACCGTCTATCGAAAGAGACAGAAAATTTAAGTGTCTTAGAGAGAGAGAGAGATTTGTTAGAGATTGGGTTTTTAAAAGAAATTAAATATTCACAAGCTTAGAGGACGACCACAAACCCTGAAATTTCTATCCAGAAACAGCGAGAATAGAATCGCGAAAGATTAAGACGAGAGGCAATTCTAGAAGAAAAAGAAGGAGCAGAATATGATAATGGAAGTTGAAGAATGAAGGGTTCAAGTACAATCGACATCACTAAGTGAGATAGAGTCTATAGATGTGCAGAGCTAGAGAAGAATCATTGAATGAAAAGCAGGAATAAAGTAGGAAATAAAACAGAACCCTGAGGAAACACCACTAAATCTGACAGAAAAAAGAAGAAGTCGCCCCATCAACAACAGCAAACATTGAGCGATTTGAAAGAAAGCATAGACATAAGAAGCAAAGAGAAGAAGGAAACCCAAAAGAGGGGAGCTTGGAGAAGCAGTGACGCGGTTGCCATACCGGTCAAATGCTTTGGATATTTCAAGCGCCACCACACAAGTCTTCCATAGTTCTAAGGGCGGAAAACCATAAATCTGTTAAATAGGAAAGTATATCGCCAGTAGATCTCGAGCACCGAAAGCCGTACTGGTAAGCAGAAAGAAGGGAAAGAGATTCAGATGATCTAAGAAGTGAGGCTGACGAAAGGGTTTCAAAGGCATTCTTAGAAAGGAATGGCAAGTGAGAGCTCATAGGGCGAATAGTTAGAAGGATCAGAGGCAGCATCATTTTTTCGAAATAGGTTGGACATATGCGCGCTCTAACACTGAGGGAAAGTGTCAGTATTGAAGCATAGAGAATATAGTTGAACGATGAGGAGGGCCAGCACGGGAAGCACAACTCCTCAAAACTGGAAGAGAGGAATGCCATTCCGGGCCACCCGCCTTCCTAACGTTTCATAGATTTCAGGAGCTCATGCACCCGATCAAATGAAATGACAGGTAAAGGCATAGGACACCTGAGAGGAGAAATAGGAGGAAGAGGAATACCAGAATCGTCCAGGGTTGAATTTGAGGAAAATAGGAGGCCAAAGAGATGATTGGCCTTTTCAGTTGGAGTATTAACAACAGAATCATCAGAGCGAATAAGGGAGGAAAGGATGATTTACAGAAGTTGTTAGAGATGTTTTTGGCAAGAGGCAGAGAGATTTGTCAGTAGGAGAACAAGGAGGTCAGTGCATTCTTTTCAATGCAGAAGTCGCTTTGCTCGTCGAAGAGTATGCCTGCAACGATTTCTAGCTGAATCAAAAAATTGGCAAGAGTGATAGGGAGAACGAGAATTTTCCACCCCCGATAAGCACTGTCTCTAGCCTGAATGGCTCAGGAAACATTAGCATCGATTCTAAGCCTATGCTTTTTGACGAATGGAGATATAAGATTTTAGTTCTCAAAAGAAGAGCCATGAACGTCGCCGCGAGTGCCCGATTAACAATACAGTTCCACTTTATTCGACAGAACTGAAGCGTCTTAAAGAGTTCAAAGCAGTCAAAACCTTCAATTATAGGTTAGCGTCATAGAAGCCAACGCAATGCCCCCCCAATCGGCTCGATCAAAAGTGCCAGAAAAACCGCATAGTTGGCAGGATAGCCGCAGATGTGTGAGACAGAAAGTATCTAAATAATTTAGCTGAGTA
>JABUQX010034000.1:30000-32714 GCA_015478945.1 Trachelipus rathkii | reverse complement strand
CATATATATATATATATATATATATATGCTCTGCTATCTATATATACATACTATATATATATATATATATAAAAATATATATATATATATATATATATATATATATATAGATAACTACCTTGGCTACTGCAGCGAGACACTTCGCTATTAATATATATATATATATATATATATATATATATATATATATATATATGCTATATATATATATATATATATATATATATATATATATATATATCTCTATATATATATATCAGGGTTGGGTTCAAGTGCAAGTAATTGTGCGCGCGTATAAAGTACGTTTTATGTACTTGTACCGCTTGTACCTTGCAGTTCTAAAAACCAGTGTACTTGTACTTGCACCTTTTGTACTTGAAAATTTGCAAAGTACTTGCAAGTACTTTTGGCATTTTTAACTTGCCAATATTTTTTTTTTATCATTTTCCTACTTATTGATGTATTATTATATTTATAAATGTATTTTTAAATAGAATTTCCATTTATATGAATGTAAAAGTATAAATTATTTATATATATATATATATATATATAAATATATATATAACTATATATATATATATATATATATATATATATACTATATATATATATATATATATATATATATATATATATATATATATATATATATATATTTATATATATAATAATTTATATTTATATATTTATATTTATATTTATATTTGTATATATATATATATATATATATATATATATATATATATATACTAGCTTTATGTATATATATATATATATATATATATATCAATAAACATATAAAAAAAAAATAAATATATATATATATATATATATATATATATATATATATATATATATATATATATATATATATATATATATATATATATATATATATATATTTATATATATATATCGTATATATATATATATATATATATCTATATATATTTCTTTCTTTCTTATATATATATATATATATATATATATATATATATATATATATATATACTATATATACTATTTATATATATATATATCATCATCAACCACCTTTTTTCCCCAAGACTGGGGTAAGGTGCATGTATGTGAAACAAAAAGATTAGTGAAAGAATAGATGAGTCGAAGAGAGAAAGCCCAGCCTTACCTCCTTTTATACCTATCAGGTATTGTGAGACTCGCCGCACAGAAATCCACCCTAGATTACGGGACCGCGACGGACCCTCATTATGGCATCTCAATGCAAGGGTTCATCCCTTGGCCCAGGTGGGCCACAACCACACCCTCACAAAACCCTGCCATTTACTCCTACTATTATGCACTTTTTTCTCGCCCCTGCCAAACTCATATTTCACTCCTCCAGACATTCTTTTGCTGACTCAATCCACTTTTTCTTCAGGTCTCCCAGCCAGTCGGTCCCAACTCACCACTATACATCCGCTCAACCAACCGACTATCATCCATTCTTTCCACATGACCAAACCATCTCATTGTATTCATCTATTCTCTCATTTATCCCTTCTTTCATACCATACAACTCTACAACCACGTTCATTCCTCATTTTATCCAATTCTTCTCACACCTAATAAAACACGCCCTAAGATTGTCCATCTGAACACATTGTACTTTAGATATATACCTCTTATTCAGACCATAGTCTTACTACTATACATTAACACAGGTAACAACTTACCATCACGCAAGACACTAGCGCACTCAAGACTTAGTCTCTTTACATCCACCAAGAATTTAATTGCACCAGCCACCTTCCTATCATTACCTACATACTACACTCGACCCCATCCTTTTCCTTTTTGTCCAACACATATATATATATATATATATATATATATATATATATATAACTATATATATATATATATACTATATATACTATATATATATATATATATATATATATCCTAAATATTTAAACTCAGTCACTTGTTCAAGCTGCTCACCATCTAGCATAACTTCACACCGAGGACTGTCCTCACTCGTAACCATAACCTTACTCTTATCCATGTAAGTCCCTGGTCTAAATCATATATATATATATATATATATATATATATATATATATATATATATATATATATATATATATATATATATATATAGGTAGATAGTGATTTTTATTATATTTATAAGAAAACATTTATGAAAGGGTATAGTTCCGAGGATTGGAGAGGTCAATATTAGTACCTTTATATAAGGGGTAAGGGGAAAAATGTAAGTGTAAGTATTATAGGTTAATTAGTTTATTGAGGGTGTTGTAGGGAAGATATATGTTGATATTTGGTCGAAAGAGTGCGTCGAATGAGTGAAAAACACTAATTTTGGGAAGAATAAGGTGCGTTTAGAAGTGGTAGAGGATATGTGGATCAAATCTTTTCATTGAAACAAATGATTGGAATATGAGGGAGGATAAGAATAAATTGTATTTAGGATTTATGGATTTGCAACAAAGGCGTATAATAGGGTTAATAGGGAAGCTCTATGCAGGTGTTATTGATATATAGTGTTGGTGGTAAGCTTCTGAATGGAATCAAAAGTATGTATGACGATAGTGAAGCGTGTGTAAGAAGAAATAGAGTATTAAGTGATTATTTCTATTAATAGCGGAGTGAGACAGGGATGTGGTATGTCTCCTTGGTAATCCAATCTGTATATGGATGAGGTTATGAAATTAGAAGTAGGGGTGACAAGG
>JABUQX010034000.1:10000-25000 GCA_015478945.1 Trachelipus rathkii | reverse complement strand
CAGTTTTTTTTTTTTTTTTGGCTGTGTGGGTAACATATCATATTAAAAAATTATACGTTTGCATAATTTAGTAAACGTTACTATATATATATATATATATATATATATATATATATATCTATATATATATATATATATATATATATATATATACTATATACTATAATATATATATATATTATATATATATATATAACGTTATATATATATATATATATATATATATATATATATATGTGTGTGTGTGTGTGTGTGTGTTTGTGTTTTAAGGCTCTAGCGAGATATAAACTAGTGTTTATATTTTGTTACAAACCAACAAATTTATGACTAAATAATATTTTACCGACCTTTTCTCTCCAGTCCAAGTAGAGTCAATACGTACCAGGCTGTGACATTTAAACGAAGCATCAAAGGTATAAATAAATATTTCTTTTACATTGCTTAATTTTGTATTCCAATCCCTATCATAAAGTTAACCAGATCTCATTCGTAGTATCCTCTAAGTCCGTTAAGAACTTGCTTTTATTTTTTTTTTTTTTTTTTTTTTTTTTTTTTTTTTTTTTTAAATTGAAAAGGAAAAAAAGCACACACACAACAACAATACGTAAGAAATAGAAATATATATATTTTTTTGTAAACAACTTATATTTCAATAACATTTGCTTGCAAACTACTTTCTTATTCTATTTATTAAACAATTTTTAAAATGTATACATTTAGAATAAGCTATTATTTAAAACTAAAGTGTTTTACATTATATATATATATATATATATATATATATATATATGTTTATAAATATATCGAAAATATAATATATATATATATAATATATATAATATATTATATAGATTATATATATATTTATCATTAGTGCATGCGTCTTGAAGAACCGCCAACCGGCAACGCGGTTGTCCCTGGTCTACACAACCGCAACTGCAACCACAACCGCGGTTGTCACAGGTCTTCACATCCGCAACTGCGGTTGTCAGTAAGTTATCTTGGTTAAAAAATTACTTCTTATGCTATCAATTCTCTCTCTCTCTCTCTCTCTCTCTCTCTCGTCTCTCTCTCTCTCTCTCTTCTCTCCTCTCTCTCTCTCTCTCTCTCTCTCTCTCTCTCTCTCTCTCTCTCTCTCTCTCTCTCTCTCTCTCTCTCTCTCTCTCTCTCTCTCTCTTTTATATGAAACCAAGGATTCGGTTTGCCTTAATTCCTCAAATATTTCTAAGATAAGACAACTTAACGGTTTTGATTTTATTCTAACTGAAAAATGTATTACCTTATTGGCGATGTTTGAAAAGATTACTAAAATTTAAGCTTCATACGTCCTCTTATCAGTGGTTTCCAAATCTTATTTTTAAGGTGGCGCACCCCCAAGAATTAAAAAAGAATTCCATGCACCCCCTAACCTTTCATAATATATATATATATTATATTATATATATATAATATTATATTATAATATATATATATATATAATTATAATATATATATATATATATATATATATATATATATATATATACACCCGCCGCACTCTCTCACTCTCTACATCCGTGGAAAACCCCCTCTCTAACTTTAGCCCTTAACCCTTTTGCTTCCTGTCTTGAGACCCAGATAGCTAGAATTTCTTTCCTCTAACTCGTTTAATTATGTCAACTTATAAACTTTTTCATTAATTTCCGTCATAAAGGGTGGAGTATGTGCCTATTGTTAACATAAATACGTCCCTGTAACACGTCTCGTGTGGAATCTCGAATTCTCCTAATTCGCATGTTCTATGGCTTAAAATCTTATCTCCCTTCGTACTACATAACTTGTGCTTCTGCTACTGTTCTCCTTACAGAACAGATTTTCACGCCTTTTTGAATATCTTACTACTTCTCACGAGACTGTTATATCTTCTCATCCAAATACTGAGGTCCTCTATTTTAGGGGATTTCAATGTACACAACACTGAATGGTTGGGGTCCTCTCATACTGATTTAGGTGGGGAGGAGGCCGAATCATTCAGCCTTCTCAACGATCTGGAGCAACTAATTAAAGAACCCACACACATTCCGGATCGTCCTAACCAATTCTTGAACACACTTGACCTATGTTTCACCACTAGTCCTCTCTTAAAATACACCACTTTCGCTCCTATCGTAAATCTGACCACAACCTAATATCTCTTAATTTTAATACATTCTCTCCAACAGCTCCATCCTGCCCTACTCGTTTTTTTCTGGCACTTTGATGGGCCGATTGGGGGCCTTGCGTCGCTTCTACGCTAAATATAATTGGAATGTGACTGCTTTGTCTCTGGTGACGCTTCGACTTCTGCCGATAAGGGTGGGAGTTGTTCTCGTTGATGGGATGAGCAAGGTTCATTCCTTCGTTCGACTTAAATCTTCTTCCTCATAATCCATGGTTCGATCGTGCTGTTTTCGTGCCACACAAACTAGAAACATTGCGTTCAGGGAGTGGAAAAAATTCTCGATCTCTATCACTTCATGCTAATCTTCATTTAATTCAGAAATCGTTGCAGGGGATACTCTTCGACGGAGCAGAAGCGACCCTTTCATCAACGAAGGCGCTAAACCTCCTTGGTTCTATCCTACTGACACAAATCTTTCTGGTCCTCTTGCCAAAAACATCTCTAACAACTTCTGTAAATCTGTCTTTCCTCCGCTTATTCGATCTGATGGTTCTGTTGCTAATTCTCCAACTGAAAAGGCCAATCTCTTCGGCCTCCTGATTTCCTCTAACCAACCCTGGACGATGTCTGGCATTCTCATTCCTCCTCCTTTTCACTCTCAGGTGTCCTATGCCTTTGCCTGTGATTACATAGGATCGAGTGATTGGGATATTGTCGTCTATGAACGTTAGGAAGGGAAGGCAGGTTGCCGAGATGCGCATTCCTTCCCATGTTCAAAGGGAGTGTGCTTCCGTGCTGGACCCCGCCCCTCGTTTCAACTATATTTTCTATGTCTCAATACTAACACTTTCCCCTCAGTGTTGGGAGCACGGCACAGTGTCCAACCGATTCGAAAAAGGTAGCCGCCTCTGATCCTTCTAACTATCGCCCATAGCTCTCACGTGTATTCTATCTAAGATCTTTGAAACCGCTTTTCTCAACTCTTATTTCTTTGATCATCTGGAGTATAGCATTCCTTCATTCCAGTTATCAGACTAGCTTTCGGCGCTCGAGTTCTCTACTGGCGATATACTTTCTATCTTACTGATTTATGGTTTTCCGCCCTTTGGAACTACGGGGAGACTTGCGTGTGGCGCTTGACATATCCAAAGTTTTTGACCGGGTATGGCACGCGTCACTGCTCTCCAAGCAACCTTCTTTGGGCTTTCTTGTGCACATTGCTCACTTATATCTAAGTTCCTCTCAATTGGCTCAATGTCGGGCTGTTGTTGACGGGCGACTTCTTCTTTATTCTGTTATTGTGGTGTTCCTGTCAATAGTGGTGTTCCTTATCTCCTACTTTATTCTTACTTTTCATTAATGATCTTCTCACCTGCACATCTAACTCTATCCACTCGATGACGATGACTCGACCCTCATTCTTCAACTCATTTCAATTCTGCCTTCCCTCTTTTACTCTAGGAATTGCCTCTTTGTCTTAATCTATTCCCGATTCTATTCCGCTGATCTGGATAGGATTTCCGGGTGGGGTCGTCTCAACTTGTGAAATTTAATTCTTTAAAAACTCAACTTCCTACAAATCTCCCCTCTCATAAAACACCTTCCCAACTTTCCTATCATTTCGACGTTTCTCTCGTCTCTCCTGTTGACCATATAAACACATCTTGCCTTAAACATAAACAAAAAAATGTCTTGGAAACCTCACATCACAACGGTTGCTAGGGCGGCCTCAAAGAAACTGGGGGTTCTGTTTAGACTGCGAGACTTTTTTTCCTCTTCTCAGTTGCTTTCAGCTATACAAGGGCCTCATCCGCCCTTGTATGGAGTACTCTCTCATATCTGGGGGGGGCTCTGGTTTCACCCGGCTTTTGGACAGGGTTCGAGTCAAAGGCCAAAAAGACTTATAAACTGTTCCGTACTTTCCACTTCACTTGACCCTCTTATCTTTGCGGCGCGAATGTTGGTGCTTTATCTCTTTTCCATAGGTACCGCAGCGGCTGGTGATATAGGGAACACGTCACTCGCGTACCTCCACCTTTACGACGTCCTCGTAGCACAAGGGTGCTGTGTCTGCGCATGAGTTTTGTGTGGATATTGGCAACTCCAGTCTTGTTCGCTGCGGTGCTTTCCTTCTTTCCTGCCACATCTGTTCTGTGGAATTCTCTTCCATCTTCTGTGTTTCCTGCTGAATTTAATCTCCCGCACTTCAAAGCCTGGGTCTGTGCTCATATGCGTAATTTCCGCTAGAGGTTGATTTCTGAGGCGTGCAACACCCCCTCCTTTAATAGGGCTCTGCCTAAAAGTGAATGTACAACTGTAAAAAAAAAAATAGAATATATATATATATATAATTATATATTTATATTATATATATAATATATAATATATATATATTATATATATATATATATATATATATATATATATGATTTCGACCGTCGTCGAATGTGGACGCAGTGGAACCAGAGGGGAAGCGAAAAACAGAAAGGCCAGAAGAAAGAGAGATTGGAAAGAAGAAGGAAAGCCTGAAATTATATTTTGAAAAGAAGAAAATCTGAAAAGTCTACTATAGAAGTGGTCTGACCATATTTTCAGAAGAGAGAATGCTTTTGGTTAAAAGTAACAGTAACAACTTAAAAGAAAAATATATTTTTTTACGATTCGGAATTTTAAAAATGCAAAATTTAATACATTTAAATTAATCTCATTTGAAATCTGGGATGGAGGAGTTACAAAATTTTTAACATCATATCTTTTGGCAATTTTGAAAAATTAATAACAAAAATTAAATAAAAAAAAAGAAATTTTGAATATTAAATTGTAGGAGGTGAAGCTGCATTTCTCAAAGCGGTCGATTCGTATGAAGTAAATTTTCAAAATTCTCTTCCTCTGGTGGCAAGGGGCTGAAAACCCCCTTCTACCATATTGTTCTTTTCGTGAATGGTGGTGATATTTTTTAGTATTTATCACCCACCAACACCACCTTGCAGCCATGCAGGAAATGAGGGATATGCAAAAATTAATAAATAAATAAATATACATATAAAACATACCTATTTTAAATAATTTAATGAGAAGGATGTGCTTGACAATAATTTAGAAATTCTTGGTTGAAGTGCCTGAGAAACAGCAATTCTTAGCTCTCGTTTAATGTTTATTTTATTTCTCTTTTTTTTTGTCTTAAGATCTGTCATAGCACTAAACGTTTGCTCGCATAAATATGTTGACCTAAATAGATGCAAGGAATTAATTGCAGTTTGTGCTAATTTTGGATATTCATTTTTCAATCCATACCACCATTGACAAAAGCGTGTTTCATGAAAAGTACTTCTTAAATTTGTATTTTCCTTAATTTTAATTAGCTGTTCTTGGAATGTAATTTGAAGGTATTTGAGTTTATTATTTTCATTGAATGGATTAAGGCAAAATGAAAGTCGTAACTTGGAAGGTTATTAAAATTTTTAATAAATTCTTATCTCAAATTTCTCATGTATGTGATAATGTGTACTAAAAAAATAAAATTTATGGTTTTTGTTCACGCTTGTCGCGCACCCCCTGATATATCGAGACGCACCCCTTAGGGTGCGCGCACGCCAGTTTGAAAACTAATGCTCTATTTCACAGGTAATTCCTTTTATTGTATCTTTAAAAACTCTTCACCAGAAGTCAGATTTCGAGTTTTCTTATGAGTGAACTAAATCAGCTCTACAAAAAATAAATTCATAGTTATCTCGAAGATTTGATAATTTGGAAAGAAATTTCTTGTACTCCATCGCAACGTATCTAGATCCTCGATAAAAGATATAATATATATAATAAGTATATATATATATATTATATATATAAATATATATATATTATATATATATTATAATATATATATATATATATTCTATATTCAGAGGTGGGGCACCCCGCTCATTTAGGGGTAGTCCGCTAGCGCACCTCCGCACTTCGAGAAAACGTAGTCCGCTAGCGCGCTCCTCCGCACCTATTTAGACCATCAAACCTCCGCTATCGCAAGTCCGCACGTCTTCCCGCTAATATGTGGGCGAAGTGCAAAGAATTTTTCTACTAAGTACTAATCGTATATATCTTAAAAGAAAACTTTTTTATTCATATTATTATTGAAAATTGAATGAATATTTACAACCAATCTCTAAGATTTTTTCCCACTTCCTCCTCAATGTCGTCTTCAAAGGACAAGAGATCCATATTAACTTTCAAAAGATTGGGTGCTCAAAATTAAAAGCAGTTAAGGCTGACCCCTTCTTTGCCATCAAAATATCCCCACCATACTAAATATTCGCTCTACAGCCGCAGAACTAGGGAAAGGGGTGTATTATATTTTAATGAACAAGTTCACCACCTATGGCTGGAAAGGCAAACAGATGTCCTTGTGACGAGAGTGCTGGTGTTAGGTTCACTTCCCAGCAGTCCCATTTGCTAATTTTAATGGGTGGGTCCTCACCCTAAATCATGTCCTGCCTCCCTTCTGAAGGAATATTTTGAAACCACCTGTCCACCCAAAGAAAAATCTATTGGTCGTCCAGACTTTAGTAGAATCCATGAAGGCCTCGCCTCCTGCAGAGTCGATGCTAATGCTCCGTATCAGCTCGGTAGCTATCTATATATATATATTATTATAATATATATATATATATTATATATAATATATATTAGGTTATACTATAATAATATATATATATATATATATTGTATATATTTATATATATCTATATATATTTATATATATATAATATATAATAGTATATAATATATATATATATATATATATATATATATAGGTATATATATATATATAATATATTAATATTATATATATTATAATATAATATAGTATATATATATATAATACTATATATATATTATATATATATATATAGTATTATATAATTTATATATATTTTAGATATATTATATATATATATTATATATTATATTATATAGTTATAGTCTATATTATATATATATCTTAAGTTATATATATACTATATCATATATATATATAGATAATATAAATATATATAAGATATATATATATTATTATATATCTATTATATTATTATATATATATATATATATATATATATATGTATATATATGTTATATATTATATTATATAGTATATATAGGCTATATATATATATATATATATATATAGTTATATTTATATATAATATATATATATATATATAGTATATATATATATTATATATATAGTATATAATATATTATACTTTAGATATATATATATATTAATCTATATATATATATATATAACTATATTATATATATATATTATATATATGATATATATATAGTATTTATATATATATAATATATATAATATATATATATTATATACTATATATATATTTATATATATATATATATTAATATATATAATATTTAATATATACTAGTATACTATATATATATATATATAGTATATATAGTTATATATTAGTATATATATATATATATATAGTATATATATATTATCAGTTCTGTGTAAAACCCAAAATATATATATAGTATATATATATAGTAGTATAGATATATATGTATATAATATAATATAGATATATATATATATATTATTTATAAGGTATTTGGGTATCATATATTTATATATATATATATTATATAATATATATTAGGTTTTACACAGAATTGATTAAGATATTGCCTAGTTATTATAGTAATAATATAATTAAAGTTATAGATGAGGGAAATAGCCATTCAGTCTATGCTTTGGAGAAAATGTTATTTTTTTATATATGGTACCTTTAAGGAGGTTGAGATTATTTTTGGAAGTTTTTATTTATTAAAAAACAATAAGCCTTAGACTAAAAGTATAATTAGTTATAAACTTAAAAATAAAAATTATATTTTCTTTTATTATAACTCAATAAGAATCTAATAAGTCAAACTTATTTTCATTTTTATAAAGGGTGCGGACAAAAGAGCGGAAACTTTTTTTGATCCGCACGTGCAGTCCGCTAAATTTCCTGGTGACCACCGCTAAGTTCCGCACTATTCTGGTAGTGCCGCCCGGAGCGGACTAGCTGACTAGCGGACTAAAGAGCGCGGAAGTGCCCCACCTCTGATATATATATATATATATATAATATATATATATATATATATATATTATTATATATATATATATATATAATATATAGTTAGTTTATATATATATATTATATATTATAATTATATATATATTGTATCTATATATATACAGGGTGTATCACGAGTTATGTTACGAAAAATTCAGTATGATATTCCTTGCATAAATATAAGATATGTGTATAAACATTTCATCGAAAACGCCTCGTTTCCAAGATACAAGGTGATAAACCTATTTCAACATTGGTTTTTCAATTACAGTAAACTAAATTTGGAAAGTTAATTAACAAATTCATTCAATTTATTTAATTATAAGAATACATATATTACTGCACAGAAGAAAATATACAACAGAAATAGTACGAAGCAATGTGTGCACTAAGGTTATAGGACAAATGTTGAAAATGAGCACCCCAGCGGCAATACAGGCCTCTATTCTGCCGCGCATTATTGGCGACAGTTCAAAATATACCCGTGTGGGGGGCCGAATTGTGTCACAAGATGCGATTATGCGAGCCTTTAATTCTTCGGGACTTTCAACTGTTGCTGTGATAAACCAAATGTTTCAAGTGACCCCACAAGAAGAAATCAAATGCATTTAGGTCTGGAGACCGGCGGAGGCCAAGGTTCTGTGCCTCCTGCGACCTATCCAACGGCTTGGATATACAGTGTTCAAATATTTACGAGCAATTAAACTGAAATGAGCTGGAGCGCCGTCGCTGCATGAAATACATTTTCGATCTAAATATTGTAATGGGACATCTTCCAGTGTGTAGGCAAGTCATGTTCAAGAAAAATTGGCGATAAACGTCTCCAGTAAGCTTCGCTGGTAAAAAGAATGGACCTATATAAATGGTCGCCAACAATTCCGACCCTTACATTCAATGAAAACTGGTGGTTGATGTGGGCTTTCCAACTATTGCATGTGGGGTTCTCATCAGTCCATATCTGATTGTTGTGGGAAGTTCGATAATGGCGTCTCCTGAAAAATTTGCCGTGCGAGTCGGTGACGAATATTTCTGGCTAAATGGTGGGAAAAAAAAGGGTGTTGTCTGCAATTTTCTGTTGCATCCATCTACACAAAGCTACTCTTGCAGGAAAATCTGTTGGTACAAATGCCTGCACTCGTTGAATGTGATAAGGGCACAGAAGTTGATTTTTCAATACCCCAAAACTGTCGAATGATTTACATGTAGTGTTGCAGCAATCTTTTTGGTACTTGTTGTAGGACTGTCCTCAATTCTTGGAGAACCTGTTCTTCGACATCTGGATTTGATACTGTGCGAGGTCCACCCGTTCCGTTAGTAAGTTTTTTAAAAACCTCCTGTTTCTCATAAGACGTGAATGGCGCGTGCATAACATAGTATCGATGTGGGATTAACACATTAGCGTACATTTCTTCATAGGAGACGCATGGCTGCTTATGAATTACCGTTCGTACGACCGTAAACAAAATGCATATCGCACATTTCACTATTTGTGTAATTCATTTTGAAAATATGAGCAACATTTGAACACCTAACTTGACGCGACACGGACTAGTATATGTATAAATGAAGCGAGATACGGAACTAGTAAATAAACAGGTGGGTACCTTTCCTAACGTATATTTGTGCTTTATTATCCCAAAAGGTTGAGATTTGTTGCACGGGAAAGGGAAATGGATATTCAGATATGTCCCACCATAGGTTTCATCACTTGTATCTTTGGAAACTAGGCGTTTTTCGGTGAAAATGTTTATTGACACATATCTTATATTTATGCAAGGAATATCATACTGAATTTTTTCGCAATATTAACGATACACCCTGTATATTAACAGATATCTATCATTAAAGAACTTAAACTGCAAAAATAAAGCAACCTTCAACATCCAAGCAAAAAACTCTGTTTGAAACCATGAGTGCTCATTTAATATCAAGTAGTGATGATGATACAGAAATAGAGCTTAATGAAAGTGTTTTGGATGAAATAACCAAACTAAAATAAAAAAAGGATCGATCCCGAAGATGATCGCCTCCTAATTGGGTGGAGAGAGCGATGCGAACACATAACTTCAAATAAGACACGAGAAAAGAGTCTTGACGATGATGGTTTAAAAAGCTATTTGTCATGCCTCTAGAGTATAACCAAAGCGAACACTTTTCAGTGCGGTGCTGGATATTTATGACGAGAAAAGGATGAGATTAACAGGAGAAAATGCAGAAAATTGCAATTCCTTAAATCTAACTTGCCGCTTCTAAAATTCAATTACAAGCACGAATAACTAAAGAAGCATCTTTTGTCGGATACTTTCCAGTTTCCATGGCGGAGGATGGGGAAAGTGGATGGTGTTGTGCATTGTGCATGGGTTCCTCGGTCCCGCACCCTGGTAACTTCTTGTAAACAAAGGCTAAATTGCACATTAAACGACCAGAAATTTAAAAATTTTCAAGGTAATAATAATAATAATAATAATAATAATAATAATAATAATAATAATAATAATAATAATAATAATAATAATAATAATAATAATAATAATAATAATAATAATAATAATATAATAATAATAATAATATAATAATAATAATACAATAATGGAACAAAATAATAATACAATAATTATAGTAATAAATAATAATAAATAATTATAAAATATATAATTATACTAAACTAATTTATTAACTTATCCTACCCTATAATAATAGGACAATATTCTATATATTCTAATAATAATAATAATAATAATAAATTAATTAATAATAATAATAATAATAATAATTATAATAATAATAATAATAATAATAATAATAATAATAATAATTAATAATAATAATTATAATAATAATAATAATAATAATAATAATAATAATAGTTATTATTATTATTATTATTATTATTATTATTATTATTATTATTATTATTATTATTATTATTATTATTATTATTATTATTATTATTATCTTGAAAAATTTTTTTAAATTTCTGGTCTCTTAATGGCAATTTAGCCCTTAGTTTTACAAGAGTTCCAGGGTACGGGACGAGACCCATGCCACAAGTGCACAACACCATCCACTTTATCCATCCTACGCCCAGTGGAAACTGGAAATTATCCGACTAAAGGTGCTTTTTTACTTATTCGCGTTTGTAATTGAATTTTAGAAGCGGCAAGTTAGATTTAAGGAATTGCAATTTTCTGCATTTTCTCCTGTTAATCTCATCCTTTTCTCGTCATAAATTAATCCAGCACCGCTGAAAAGTTGTTCGCTGGTATACTATAGATGGACTGAAAATAGCTTTTAACCATCATTTTCAACTCTTTGAAGTTATGTTCGATCTCTCTCCACCACATTAGAGGATCATCTTCGGGAGTAGTAGGGCCCCTATTCCGGAGCACGGTGTGCCGCCGTAGAACCCGATTTTTACCTGCCCTTGACCTTTTTTGGCCTTGACCTTTTTCGGCCTTGACCTTTTTGATGCCCCTTCGAAGAAGGGGCTTGCTAGACGGAGGCGAAGCCTCCGTCGTACGTATTGCCCCCTATTTTGACCCCCCTTTAGGGGTTAGCCCGTTTTTTGATGTTTTGGCCTTGATATTTCGGTTTGGGCCTTGATAGCGTATCAAGGTCTGAAATTGACCGTTCTTAAGGGTCATTGGAGGGATTAAGTGGTCATAAATTGAACTCCTCAGGTACCTGCCACCTTGCCTTTGGTAGGTATCTGTGCTAACATGAGGTCATGTAGGTATCTGACCCTGTTTGGATCTGTCCTAACTTATTTCCATCCGCGGTCACACCTACCCCCACACACAATCACACACACACACAACCACACACACACACACCCAACACACCACACACACAACCAACGGTGGCTTACGTATCAAGTATATTATATATATATTATATATATATATATATATATATATATATATATTGTATATATATAATATATATTATATATATATATATTCTATATTATATATATATATATGTATATATCACAACACACACACTCCGATATTTTGAATGCTCAGCATTGATTGCCTCAACTTTGGATGGATTGATGCCTCAGCACTGACTGGCCTCACTTTGATGCCTCAACTTTTTTGATGCCTAGTTCACACACACACACACACACACACACACACACACACACACACACCACCTTACACTTATACACACATTACTATGGCACTTACCTCAGCCATAGATAACTTGCACTACATTTAACCACTTATACCACACGTACAACACACTACCACCCTTCTGGTCTTCCATGGGTCAATTTTGGCCCAACCCTAATTTTTGGCATCCCTAATTTTTCGGCAACCCTAAATTTTTTTCGCAACCCTTTGGTCTTTCAGGGTGCAATTTTTGAAACAAATTTTTCGGTCACCCCTTTTGTATTACCAGGGGCATTTTTGTCTTGTAGCTTTTTGACCTGTAGCTTTTTTGATGAGCGTCATCTTTGATGGCACCTATATTGATGGTTCATTTTTGATGGTTCAGTACATTTTGATGGTTCATCTTTGATGGCTCATCTTTGTTGGCATCTATATTGATGATTCAAGCTTTGATGACTCAGATTTCATTGATGGCTCAACTTTGATTGGTTCCCAATCACCGTAAGGAGTATCTAGTGGTGTTTCTCATTACGTATTTCTATGAAGTATTTTTAAGGAGTGCAGGTGACGTGCCATGAGTGCCAACGTGAGTGCCAATGAGTGGCATGAGTGCTCAAGTGAGTGCCATATGAGTGCCAGATAGTGCCAACTATAGTGCCACTTTTTTTCAAGCCTTTTCTGGCCTCCCCTGAGCCTAGAATAGCTCTAATATGGCGTGTCTACCCTAGGTTATACAGGTATGAGGGAATCGACTTGGTGTACTTACAAGTTGCTAGGTGCTTCCTACTATGAGTTTAGTCTTTTTCTAACACTTATAGCCTATATATATATATATTATATATATATAATATATATATTATATATATATATATATATATTATATATAGTATATATTATATATATCACTTACACACCCACACCCACACACACACACACACTTACACAGACACACACAACCGCTAGGCTACTTATACGCACATACATACACCCATGGACACTTACACTCACCCCCTACACCTACACACACATACCCATAGACACTTACGCTATGACACTTATACACACTGTCACTTATACACACCTACACTATGACACTTATACAAACATTCACTATGACACTAATACACACTATGACACTTATAATCACTTACACTCTCTATAGACCCTTACACTAACCCATATACACTTACACTTACACACTCGATATTTTGATTCCTCAACTTTGATGGTTCATCTTTGATGACTCATCTTTGATGGCGTCATCTTTGATACCACCTATATTGATGGTTCATCTTTGATGAAGCCATCTTTGATACCACTTATATTGATGATTCATATTTGATGAAGTCATCTTTGTTGGTTCATCTTTGATGGCTCATCTCTACCCTACATCAAAGAACAGAGTTAATATTAATGTCTTTACCTAGTTCATAAGCTGCCCACCAGGGCGCAGCGTGCGCCCTCCGCGCAAAGACAGCCAACCCAGCCGCGATATTCCCCGCCGCCGCGTGCGCCCGCAGGCGCAATATTTCCGCGTTCCCGCCCGACGCGTGCGCCCGCAGGCGCAATATTCCCGCGCGAATGAAAAATATATATACTACGAGTCATTCATTTTTATTTCATACTTAAACATTTTTATTAAAAACATTTTTCGCGAACCTAAAACTGTAACTCAATTACAGACCTATTATTTAACACATATATTTATTAATATTTTTTTTCTTTTATATTTTTTAATTTATTTTTTTTTATTTATAAATTTTTAAAAATTCGTTGTAAGAACGAAAAACCAGATAAATATATATACTATGAGTCATTTATTTTTACTACAATTGTACGAATTTTACTAAAAACATATACTTTACAGACCTTAAAGCAAGTAAAATCAGTAATCAAACATAGAGGTGTTACATAGCTCAAAGGGATTCGTAATGCTTTTGTTTTTTACTGCCTTTAACTGCTTTAACTCATGTTCTTACTGCTTTAACTCATATTGTTTTACTGGCTTTAACTCATATATTTATTACCATTACATACCTTAAAGCAGTAATCAGTAATCAACAGAGGTGTGACCTAGCAACAAAGGGTTAGTATGCTTTTTGTTTTACTGCTTTACTGCTTTAACTCATGTTTTACTGGCTTTAACTCATATGTTTTACTGCTTTAACTCATATATTTATTAACATTACATACCTTAAAGCAGTAAATCAGTAAATCAATAGAGGTGTTACCTAGCAACAAAGAGATTAGTTGCTTTTGTTTTACTGCTTTCCGGCTTTAACTCATGTTTTACTGTTTAACTGCATGTTTTTAATGCTTTAACTCATATGTTTTAACTCATATATCTCATCTATTTATTAACATTATGTTTTTATTTTGTTTTAATACTTTTTATTTATTTTTATTATTATTTTTATTTTTTTTTTATTATTATTTTTATTTTTTTTTATTATTTTTTTTTTATTTTTTATTATTATACCTTTAGTGTTATTTACTTCATGCCTATTGTTATCATTATTTAGAACACACACACACACACACACACTTACACATATAACGTATAATTTATTAAAAACATTTTATTTTTTATTTTTCCATT
>JABUQX010034000.1:0-2500 GCA_015478945.1 Trachelipus rathkii | reverse complement strand
CACGCGTCACTGCTCTCCAAGCTCCCCTCCTTTGGGTCCTCCTTCTCTGTGCTTACTTATCTAGCTTTCTTTCAATCGCTCAATATCGGCTGTTGTGTGATGGGGCGATTTCCCTTCTTTTCCTGTCAATAGTGGTGTTCCTCAGGCGTTCTGTCTTATCTCCTACTTTATTCCTACTTTTCATTAATGATCTTCTCACCTGCACCTCTAACTCTATCCACTCGTATTCCGATGACTCGACCCTTCATTCTTTAACTCATATCAATTCTACTCCTCTCTTTTACTTCTTGAATTGCCTCTCGTCTTAATCCTTTCCGATTTTAATTCTCGCTGAATGGGATAGAAATAACTTTGTGAAATTCAATTCTTTAAAAACCCAACTTTTACAAATCTCCTTCTCCAAAATACCTTCTTCTAACTTTCCTGTCTCTTTCGACGGTTCTGTCGTCTCTCCTGTTGACAATATAAACATCTGGCCTTAATATGAGCACAAAATGTCTTGAAACCTCACATCACAACGGTTGCTAGGGCGGCCTCAAAGAACTGGAGGTTCTGTTTTAGACTGTGAGACTCTCCTCCTTTTCTCAGTTGCTTCGCTATCTCCAACTATACAAAGGTCTCATCCGCCCATGTATGGAGTACTGCTCTCATATCTGGGGGGGGGGGCTCTGGTTTCACCCGGCTTTTGGACAGGGTTGAGTCAAAGGCAAAAAGGCTTATAAACTGTTGCTGTACTTTCAGTTCACTTGACCCTCTATATTGGCGCGATGGTGGTGCTTTATCTCTATCCTATAGGTACCGCCAGCGGCAGTCGCATGAGGGAACTTATCACTCGGCGTATCCACCAACCTTTAACGACGCTTCGTAGCAACAATAGTGCTTGTATCTGCCTCGAGTAATTGTGATTGACATTGGTAACTCCAGGCTAGTTTGCTGTGGTGCTTTCTTCTTTCTAGCCACTTTTGTGCTGTGAATTCTCTTCCATTTTTTGTGTTTCATTCCGAATTTAATCCCTCACTTTAAAGCCTGCGTCTGTGCTCTACATGCGTAATTGCGCTAGAGGGTGAAACTTTTTGAAGAGTAACCACACCACTCCCTTGAATCAGGTCTGCCCGTGAGTGGTAGTGACAACTGTAAAAAAAATCTTTGAATGGGCAGATATGTGGCAAATGAAGTGAATCTCCTATTCGCCCATTCCAAAACCTCATTTTCAGATTATCCCAGAAAATCCTACTCTTTTCAACATTACCCCTAAGATCGGATCATATATCGCGACCACAAAAATTTTGACGCTTTTAACTTAAATTTTAACCTTTAGACTTCTAGTACTCCCACACACAAAATCTACCATAGCTCTTTACCACAACTCACTCATCAGAATTGCAAATTTTCCTTCTATCCCCCTCTCATTCCTTTCCAAACCAACACAACACATTTCACACCACACACCTCATTTTCCCCGTTTCCTTTCATCTTTGTTTCAGTCCCAGCGAGCAATCAAATTTGCCCTTTCCTAAATACATCCATAACCCTCTCTTATCTCCTGAACATTTATTACATCTGCACTTCATATCAGCTACGATTCATTAACATCTTTTGCGAAGATTAGCAGGGCGCTTACTGCGATCACGACCTTCTCGCCGAGGCATGCTTTAGCATTCCTGGCAAAAAAGATAAGTGGTAAGTAAGCGCCAACCTAACTACCACCGTCCCCTAGTCGCCTTCTACGACATGCAGGACATACGATGTGGGCGAATTTTTTCTTCCTACACGTATGGATATAAGGGGATACGGGATGTCCTGTAAGATGTCTTGTCTACGACGAGGGGTGGGGATTAAGTAATGTGTATATGCAATATGTTGTCTGGAGGATGAATGTGATATGAACGCATAACAGAAAGGCAAACCATTAGGCATTTGGCATTGGAATGTCATACATACCATAAGCAAAATGGGTATATTATATATATCTATATATATATATTATATATTATATATATATATATATAATATATCTATATATAATATATATATATATATATACTATATATATATATATATATATATATTTATATATTATGTATATATATATATATATATATATATATATATATATATATAATATATATATATATTATATATTTATATATATATATATATATATATATATATATATCTAATATATATATTATATATATATATATATATATACGTGTATATATATATATATATATATATTAGTATATATATATAATATATTATAATATATATTATATATATATATATATATATATATATATATATCTATTATCGTATATATATATATATAGAGGATAAAGCATATGGCGAGAAAGAATCTGAACATTTATTAAATTGACAACGTTTCGGTCACAACTGGGACCATCATCAGGTCTAAAAAATTAAAAATTTTAACATTAAAAATTAGATAATTTATACAATATAAGTACATGGACGGACCAAAATTAGCATAAAAATTATA
>JABUQX010033999.1:15000-20000 GCA_015478945.1 Trachelipus rathkii | reverse complement strand
TATATAAATATTATATATATATATATATATATAATTATATAATTATATATATATATATAATATATATATATATATATATAATGATATATATACTATATATTATATATATATATAGTATATATATATAATATATAATATATATATATATATATTTATACGGGGCCATTGGTGGAAAATAGGAGCGAAATACTCTTTACACGCATGCTCGGTAAAGCTTCGTTATGGAGTTATTAGCGATGAAGCCATCTTAAGAGGATGGGAATGCGATATGCGACACAGGAGTCCTTATAAAATACATGATTGTGCATCTTTATTCAGGACATTATAATACAAGAGATACAGGTTACAATAGGTTTTCATCTGCTGTTATGTCTCCACACGCTTGCCTAATTCTTTCTTGTAGTTCCTGAACACCATTGATTAAGGGTACGTATGCGACAGTAGTTATAGGCCGAGTTGCATGCGCGTTTTCTGCTTAAATATATTCTACGCGGGTTAGGGTTATCGCACCTCCCTAAGATTTGGCCTTCCATCAGGTGATGACGTAACATCATACGAAATGACCGTAGAAGGATAATTGTATAGATGAGGAAGTAAAAAGGAGGAGTCGGAGCCGGAGTCAGAGTCGGAGTACAGGGGACACCCCGGAGGGGGGTCCCGCCTGAAAAAGAAGAAATGCACCGAATGCATAAGAGAAGTGGAGAAAGGAGTCGGAGTCGGAGTCAGAGAAAGAAAGAGTCGAAGAAGGAGTCTAAGTCAGAGGAGTCTGAGTTGGCACCGCACCGCTCGAAAACGCACCGCACCGCACCGCCCCATACCTAGTAACGGGTAGAGTTTGCGACATGATATCTTCCTAAAACTTGGCACCCCATCTGGTGGTGACGTAACCTCGACGTAGATGAGGTTACGTCGCCGTGTACCACCCAGAAAGGGGGCCTGTCCCCTCCAAGCAGGAAATGATCGTAGAATGATGAAACTTGGTACACCCTTCTTATATGGTAACCTCGTCGCAGACGAGGTTACGTGGCCTTGCAACCTCCGGAGGGTGGTGCTGGCCCCTCCAAGTAGTAAATGATCGTAGAATGATGAAATTTGGTATACACCCTTCTTATAATGTATTCTCGATACAGAAGAGATAAAGTGACACTAATATCTTGGAAATGATCATAGAAGGATGAAACTTAGTATTCACCTTTCTTATGAGGTGACCTCGACAAAGCCGAGGTAACGTGACTCTACGCCCATTGAGGGATGTGACTGCGTCCCAAAACTTTGGAAATGGTCGCAGAATGATGAAACTTGATATACACCTTTCTTATAAGGTAACCTCGTCTGCGGTTGTAGGGGCAGAGCCCCAAAACCTTGGAAATTGACATAGAAGGATGAAACGTGGTATACACCGTTCTTATAAGGCAACTTCGTCGCAGACGAGGTTTCTTGTCACTACGCTCATTGGGTGTTGGGGCTGAGCCCCAAAACCTAAATTACCGTAGAAGGATGAAATTTGGAGAGTACGCAGAAGAGGAAGGATAAATAGGACTGGCAGAAAAGCATGGAGCTTGAGTTGGCTCAACGGTCTTATTTTCAAATATTAATTATTTTTTAAATTTTATCATTTATTTTTTCAAATTTTTATTTATTTATGCTTTATTTGTTAAAATATTTTCTTTTTACTAAAATTCTTATTGTTTTTATTTTTATAGCGTAAAAAATTTGCGTATTACAGACCCTAAAGCAGTAAATCAGTAAATCAAACTACCACCCCCCTCCCGCCCATCCATGACCTATTGATCTATTGATCTATTGATTCAAGTCATATTTTGTATAACATAACACAAAACCTTTATTTATTTTTATTTTATTTGTTTAAAAAATATATATTTTTACTAAAATTTTTAATCTTTTTATGCTTATAACTTAAAAAATTTGCGTTTATGCACACTCTAATTCAGTAAATCAGTAAATCAAACCACCACTCCCACAACTCCCACCCCTCCCACCCATCCATGATCTATTGATCTAACGATCTATTGATCTATTGATCTATTGATCTATTGATCTATTGATCTATTGATCTATTGATCTATTGATCTATCGATTCGTCACATTTTGTATAACATAACACAAACTTTTATTTATTTTTATTTTATTTGTTTAAAAAGACCCATCTGATGAAGACCCATCTCGGGGTACCCCGAGATGGGTCTTCATGCATCTCTCTGGGGGATGATCTCCAAGTAGTGGGACTCGCCCCTGAAAATTGTTCGGTTATGTATAGTAAAGATTGAGATTGTTATGTTTATGAGTGAGCGCATTCCTGAAAGCTTTTGTATAAACATGAAAGTAACCTTACTGAACACCCGCGCAGTTAGGGCTACTTTCGTGTTTATACAAAATTGTTCAGGAATTCTATTCCTACTGATAAGCCTACCGGGTAAGCCTAACTGAACATCTGTGTTATATAGCCTCAAACCTTGGTAAGTATGATAGGTTAGTTCTTTGTGGGGGAGTCAGGGAGTAGGTTATGTTTTGTGATGCAATGGTAGTTACTTTACCGATATTAATAAGTGTACTTTGTTAATGTTGGCTGTTTATTCGTACGTATGGTATGCTATGTTCTTAGTTTAGGTGATATTATGTTAGGTATACATATGTTAAAGCTTTGTTATGCTAGCGTTTATTCATCGTTCAATATGTTAGTTAGGTTTTATGATATGACATATATTACTATGTTAATACATTTTATTTCAAAAGAGATATGGCATAGATCATTGATGGAAAATGACGAGATCTTTGATAAATGGGTGTATCATTGGTTTATTCGTAAGTTAGGTATGTTATGTTCTTAGTTCAAGTTAGCATTTATTAGCTTGTCAGTGCGATAGTTTATTATTGATATTATTTTTGTTAAGTTTGGTTATAATATTACTATACTTATGTAAAAAATAGCATTATTTTCCTTGAAAAGGGGGATAGATTGAGTTTTTGTATGCGACATGTTAGCTACTTTACCTTTGTTAACGTTAGGGAATTTGTTTAATGTTTATGCAGGTTATTTTCATACTCAAGGTATGTTAGGTTGTTTTTTTGGTTTACATTATGTTCTTAGTTCAACATATGGTTGATTTGAGTTTGATCAGTTGCGATGTTATATTTAGCGTTTTTTTGTCAAAGATTTGTTAAGTATTGTTAAATATTGCTATGACAATGTAAAATATAGCATTTGACTAGTGGGAAAAGGGGGTTAGGATTAAGTTTGTATGTATATGTTAGCTACTTTAACTTGGTCAATAAGGAAAGATTATTTTGAATCGTTAGGCAGCTTATTCTAACGGAAGGTAGGTTAGGTTTGTCGTTTTACATTATGTTCTTAGTTTCAGGTTCTTGCTGTTTTATAAGCTTTATTGTAAGTTGATGTTAATCTTTGTTAATGATAGCACGTTTATTCGTACGCAGGAAGCGTTAAGATGTTACGTTCTTCAGTTGCTTTACTGAGGAAATAGAAATTTTGTTTATGTTTGCAATTATTAGCTTGGCCTGCTATGAGTTATAGAGAAGGTAGAGTCCATGAAATATTTGTTTAAAATATACTATGTAAATGTAAAATTAACATTGATATGTTGGAAAAGTGGTATTAAATTGAGTTTTCGGTTAAATAGGGTCTTGATATGTTATTTGAATATATAATGACTCATCCTTAGTCGCAATAGAGTTTTAATCGTAATCTAGTGAAATTGGGAATTTTAGGCGGCTTTTATGCCGTGATTTGGCAACATCGGCTTTTTTTTAAGTAAAACATGAAAAATAATTTTGATTTCTATGTGATAGCTATGTTAGGATATGTTTAATTTCTGTTACGTTTTGTTAAGTATTACTATGACAATGTGAAATTAACACTGATTTGTTAGAGAAATGATGTTTTGTAAGATATTGCTGTGTTAGCTTGTGATGATGTGTTAGAAACGTATGCTTAGGTTAGGATTTTGCTGAGTAATGTTAGGTTTGGCTGAGAATTTTGCTAATGTCTACGTTTATTCATAGTTCAAAATGATGTTACATTTGATATGCATGACACTTTAATGAAGGTAGTATAAATTCATAGTTCAAGTTGCTGGAATCTTTGATATATTGGCCAATTTGTTAAGGGATTTTGTTGGTTATTACTGCTTTAGCTGCTGATGATATGCTGGAAAAGCGGTGATAGATTGAGATTTGTAAGCACTGTTAGCTACTTTGCCTTTGATAAGTAGGGAGCTTTGTGAATGTTAGCAGATTATTCATTGTTGATGTATGTTAGGTTTGTCGTTGTACATTATATTCTTAGTTCAGGTTATAATATGTTAGCTTTATTGATGTGAAAACTTTGTTACATTAGCATATTTTCGCTGGTCAGTATGATAATTAGGTAAGGTTTTGATAAATTTTTTTAAATATTAAAATAATGTAAAAATAACAATAATGTGTTAGAGATATGTTTGAAAAAAAGTGTGAATAGGTTACGTTCTGTATGCAATGTTAGTTACTTTACAGTTGTTAAGTATGGAACATTGTTAATGTTAGCAGTTTATCGCGCATAGGTATGTTAGGTTTGCCGCTTGTGTACTAATATTCTATAGTTCAGGTTATGCTATGTTAGCTTTATTGATGTGAAAACTTTGTTACGTTAGCATATATTCTTTGGTCAATATGATAACTAGGTAAGATTATGATAAATTTTTGGTTAAATATTACAATGCTAATGTAAAAATAACAATGATATGTTAGAAATATGCTTGAAAAAGGGTGAATAGGTTACGTTCGGTATGTAATGTTAATTACTCTACTGTTGTTAAGTATAGAGCTTTGTTAATGTTAGCAGTTTATTCACGCGTATGGTATGTTAGGTTTTGTCGTTGTACTTATGTTCTTAGTTCAGGTTATGATATGTTAGGTTTATTGATGTGAAAACTTTGTTACGTTAGTACATATATTCGTTTGTCAGTATAATAATTAGGTAAGAT
>JABUQX010033999.1:5000-10000 GCA_015478945.1 Trachelipus rathkii | reverse complement strand
TAGAAAAAAATAAAAAACCATATATATATATATATATATATATATATATATATATACATAATTATATAATTTAAATTATTTTTTTTTTTATATTATATTTTTTATTTTTTAATATATATATAATATATATATAAAATATATATATATATATATATATTATATATATATATATAATATATATATATATATATATATATCAAGAAACAAAAATAAAAAAAAATTAGAAAATATAAATAATACTTAAAAAAAAACGAAGAATAATAAAATAATTTTGATTGATATAAGGGCAATTAATCATTGTTACATATTAAAAACATTAACAAAAAAAATGACCCCCAAACCTCTCCGAATCTGATCCCTTCTCTCCCTCCCCGGAAAAAGTGAAATGAAACCAAAATGAAAAATAAATTTTCTTCCAATACAATTGATTAATGTTATATTTTTAAAGGGATTTCATCTAGGGCTTTTATTGGAATCGTTCATCTGGATAAAAAACAGATTACTTAATGGTATTTTCAACAATACTCTTTATTTATATATATATATAATAATATATATATATATATAACTAACCCCCACCCTATAATCAAACCCTTACTAACCCAAACTAATAATACTCACACACACCTCACCTACTCTACCCTCAAAATACCACTACCACACAAAATACACCAACTACCCTCCACCACTCACATCACCCCACTACAACAACACCACTACCATACCTCACACTCATACACTCAATAATAAAACCTACATAACCAAACTACTCACACTAATCACAACACTAACCTACCAAACATACACCAAACAAACCCCCTAACTCATACATAACACCTAAACAACACATAAAACCTCACACACCTCACACTCACTACACACCACCTACAAATACATAACACATACTACCTTACACCACCCTACCCACCAACTCCCTCAAACCACAACCCCAACCAATCCTCATTAAACAAATCATAATAATGCCTTCTATGACAAAGATATACTTAATTCTAGGAAATCATATACAATATCTCTCAGACAACAAAATAAAGCAACAGCGACTAGAATAAATTACTCATACAAACAAACTCAAACACCCATCTCTATCTCAATATAAATAACACGACTGATTTCGACGCAAAAGATAAACCCACACTCATAATCTCAGCTAAGTATCCTAACATCATTACAAGAATATACACTAGCACACACAGCATCAAACCACAAAAACACACCCACAACCACACAACAAAACAAACACAATCAAACACAAATCCACCACCCCAACACACACCAAAAAACCCACCACCCCATAAAAAATACCTAATACACCACAACACTACCATACAACTCATATACCACAACTACACCCAACCTACACTACTCACAAAACACCAACGCCAACACACAACTCCAAACACTCACACACTCACATTCACCACCCCTACTCACTCACACAGCCACTATCAACAACCTACAAACTCACCCAACCAACCAACCCAACCTCAATCAACTCATCAACATACCCCAACTCACCTACAACCCAACACCCACTAAACCAACCCCAACCCCACTTCACCTACTACTCACCTAACACCCCAACACATCACTAACCAACTCATAACATAACCCACCCACTATACCATCCCCCCACCCCCACAACAAAACAACCTACCAACCACACTACCTCCACTAATCACTAACTAACCCTCTGCACATCATATACTGTCATGAAAACTAACTACTACCCATCTATACCCTACCCCCCTCACCTACCATCACCTACTCAACATCAACCCTCACAACCGATACACACACTAATATCATTACTATACTCACCTCACCTACACTAAACTACCAATAACCCTCACATATATATCACCCAACACAACCCAACCCTACAATACTAATACTCATAAACCCCAACCATACCTACCCACACGACCTAATACCCTACTCACCCTACACCTACTATACACCCATCAACTCACCATAACCCCTCACTCCACCACTCACTCACCCCCTCCACAATAACCATCAAACCTACACCTCCACCACAACTAACTCCACACACACCACCAACTACCACCACACCCAATCCTACACCAACACCCCTACACCCTATATATACTAATATATATTAATTATTTAACAAATCTATATGATATATAGAGACTATAAAATAAAATATGTCTTCAAATAAGCTGAAATAAACCATTCAGAACCTGAAAATGCCATAAACAACAACTTCAGCCCAGCAGTGATCTCATCTAACTCATAAACATGATGGATAATATAAACTCACACACGTGGAAACATCTAAAAAATCGCACACAACGCTTCCACCCAACCACAACAATAGAAGAATCTCGACAAACATTACGATAAAAATTAATAACATAAATTCACCTACCATCACAAATACCACATCATCAAACTACAAATAAATCACATCAATCACTCACATCACACCAAATCAAATAAAAACCACTACAACACCCTCAACATATAAACTCAAACTATAAACTATACTACCACCAACAACCAAAAAACATCAATAAACAATAATCCAAATACAATAACCACTCAAATAATACAACCATAATCAACTCAATAATAAACAAATCATTAACAACAACTAATACATCCTAAAATCATAATAATACATAACATCACACTCACACTCATCACTCACACAACTCACTATAATACAATTAATACAACAACAAATACATAATCCCACAACAAATACACATCAACATAAATATAATCAATCAATATTAACATTAATAAATCACATAATTAATCAGATAACACTACAATCAAAATCAGACTAAATAATAACACAATAATCATCAAAACACCTACAAACACTAATCGCAAAACAAGAGACACACCCACGATAATAAAATACAAATAAAAAACACATACCTAACCCATACTAACACCAAAAGTTAGCTCAACACAAGCTGCAAAGATTAGGAAACACAACACACTAGATACAAATAAAAGTACCCAACACAAACAACAAACACATAACAAAACTGAAAATAGAATAAAATACCTTAAATAAAGATAAACTAAAAACGACAAATAAACTTACAAACATCACAAAACAACACAAAAATACATCATAACACATCACAGCACAAAACAACTAACACGTATCAAAACAACTATATATAACAGCAAAAACAAAAAATAAGATAAATAAAGAATTAAAAAAGATTTATTGAGCATGTCATATCATATCTATTCAATCTAAAACTGGAACACTTACGATTCACTATTCACATAAACATACAAAATAACAAGAAGATATAATAACACATTCTGCTAATCAGGATAGAAGATCCACATAGAAGAGTACTGAACACAGAGAAATATCTCTCAAAGACAAAGCATATTAGCACACCAGACAACATGCCCAACCAACTCTGATATCGCATGAAATCAGCTAATAGCTTACTCACACTATCATAGCAAATACACACCCTCGCACACTATCTTCACAGCACGAACTTACGGACGACATAACAGCGAGAACGGCACGAAACAACCCACCCACCCCCCCAAACTGTAACACAAGCAACTCAAACCCTACTATCTCTATATAGCATATAACTGAATCCACTACCACCAAATGAACGCGATAAACTATATACACTATAAGCTAGACCCGGACGTACTCGAACACTCTCGAAACACACACAACTACACCCTCTAATATAGACAACAACACGAAATATACAGCAACCAGAAACGCGATCAGCTCTCAATCTAGAGACTAAACACACTCCAAATAATAAAGAGATCCCTAAACTAAAAAAACATCCATGACTAACTATGAGAAACGACAAACGCGCTCGTCCTCCAAGACCTTCAATAACACGTATGCACCAAACAATATAATGAAAAAATATAAGAGAGCGACTAATAGCACTCATACATCCACTCACACGCGTAACAACGCACAATGATAAGAAAGATCAACCAATTAAATTCAGCACGCACACACACGACTCATAAACGACCACAACACACCATAAGGAAAAGATCATTTCTCTCACAAAGATAAATACTCTCTCTAACCACACAACACACTAAACATGTATAGAACGATATCTACTACTCACAGGCAGAGACACACGAGAAACTGAACAATCAACTCCCATACCCACAACCACAACCACTCGCTAATTACTCTCATAGATATCAATCTAATACCTCTAATTATTCATACTCTTATCTCTAAATTATATTTTATATCGTGCATGGAATAACTAAAAAATAATATATCTTAATACTCCCACCAATAATAGTACAATCCGCAGCAACACTCGAACAATAGAAATCGTTTAAACAAACACTATGAATACACTTAAAAAGATGTGGAAATCATATAATAAGTATATGCTACTCACTTATGATAACAATCCAACTAACAGCCACCTAACTACCCAAATATAAAATATATAATACAATATACATACTAACACTATATAAAACACATACATACTCAATAACACAATCACATAACTACACAAAAATACAATCATAACAAAACCCAACACTCACCTACTCAAAACCTACAACTCACTACTAACACTCAAAATAAATACCCATAAACCTCAAAACTACTAATACCTACCAAAACTCACAACACACCTACAAACCTAACATCATCACAAAAAACTAAACTAATATAAACACATATAATGTCACCACCTCACCTAAACAACACATACAACCTCACTACCCATCATACACAGTAACCCCACATATACTCACCACCTAATAACACCTATATAACACAACTCACTACACTCACAACCCATAACACAAAATACCATAACACTAATATATCAACTACTATACTATAATAAACCTCATAATAACTAATACTAATATACATACTAATACTACTTAATACAAATCTAATACAACAACCAAAATAATATACTCATATAAAACATAAAAAAAATAAACATAATAAATAA
>JABUQX010033999.1:0-2500 GCA_015478945.1 Trachelipus rathkii | reverse complement strand
TTTTTTGTTTAAATTTTTTAATTTTTTATTTTGCCCCTCCTTTTGAAATGGGCCCTGCCCGTGAATGGTTGCATAGTGTAAAAAAAAAAATATATGGTGACCTCATTGGAAAGGTTGTAAATCTTATAAAAAGATAATAAAGATTTCAAACTTTTAACTTAATCATTATTACAATTATTCATAGGAGAGCGAAATTGAAGAAAAATATTTTACTTTAAGAAATAAATTACAATAATTTTATCCACTTTCTTAATAACCATTTATCTATGAATTCAGATACCTTCATAAACAAACAATGTAAAACCTCTAAATATATATATATATATATATATATATATATATATTTATATATATATATTGATATATATTTATAAAAAATTTTTATATATATAATATATATTATATCTATTTTATTTTTTTAAATAAATAATATTAAAAATATAATATATATCATAATATATATATATATATATATATATATATATATATATATATATATATATATATATATATATATATATATAGTATATATATATATTATATATATAATATATATATATATAATATATATATATATATATATATATATATTATATATGTATTATATATATATACTTTATATTATATATATATTTATTATATATATATATATATAAATATATATATATATATATATATATATATTATATTATATATATATATTATATATATATATATATATATATTATATTAAAAAGTTTGCTTTGTCTAGTTTTTACAAAAAATTTTTGCATTTCGAAAATTTTCGACATCTTTTCATTTTTAATTTATTTTTATTAAAACTTTATATACGGAAGGCCAGAATATATATATATTATATATATATATATATATATATATATAACTAATACTCATCACGCGTCAATTAATTTTGACGAGTAGTATAAATATATATATATGATATATATGTATATATATACTATATATATATATATATATATATATATATAGTATATATATGTATGTTTATAGTAGTCATATAGTATAATATATATGAATATATGAGTAAGTACGGTTATATATATATATATATATAGATATATATAGTATATATATATATATAGGTATATTGTATAGTATAGTATATATATATATTGTATATATAGAATATATTAAGCAGACAATTTGGCACTTAAATGGATCACGGATACGGGGTAACGCTCTTGGCTTAAAAACCTTTACCAGAAGAGTTCAAACCCACCTTGGACATTTTGAGAAGTATATATTATATGATATATATATATACGTCATAATAATATATATTATATGAGTATATATATATATATATATATATATATATAGTATATATTATTTGTATATTTAATTGAATTATTATATATATATATATATATAGTATTATAGTATATATTATATATATATATTCAGAGGGGGCGACTCCTGCACTCTTGCTACTCGTGCTCAGCACGGGTTGACATTATAGAAACGATCTTATTTTGCAAATTTCACAATGTTTCGATAATATTTTCATTATTTTTTTGCGAAAGTTGGTTAGAAATAAATGAAATTATTACATAAGAAATATAAAAGATTATGCAAAATTGAAAGGAAAAAGGGAAGAATAGCCGCCTATCAAATAATGCTTTTAACACATTAAAAAATAGGACTAATCCGTGCCCAAAGAAAGGCGGATAGTGGTTATCTTGTGAATTTTTTGAAAATAGTTTTTTTTTTTATAAATACTGTTATAAATGATTTGTTTAAATACTATACATAATAAATAATATTTTAGTAATAAGAAAATATTTAATAAACCACACAAAATATTTAAAATATTACTAAAATAACTTAAAGAGACAATAGAGAGTGAAATGATACATTTGAAATTTATTATATAAGAGATAAGCGTGAAGGGTCTACATAGAAAACATTTACATAGAAAAATTAATTTTAATAGGAAAAGACTCAAAGTAAAATATATATATATATATATATAGTATATATATATATAATATATTATATAATTAATATACTATAGTATATATATTATATATATAGTAAGTATTATATATATATAGGTTATATATATATAGAGATGAAGAGAGAGAGAGAGAGAGAGAGAGATGAGATGGCGAGGTTTGTATGGGCGCGGCTTCTAGTTGACGCTCACCCATAGCATCCGTGGCTTAAAAGTCTAACTTTAGCCTCTGTGGAATATCACCTCTCTATCTCTAACCCTAACCTCTTTTGCTCTTGTCGGAGACTCAGATGGCTAAGAATCCATCCTCTAACTCGTATTTAATGTAGTCCAAGCTATAACTTATTTCATAATTTCCGTTTGAAGGGTGGGGGAGTGTGTGCCTATGTAAAAATTAATACTCCCGTGTAACACGTCTCGTGAATCTCGAGTCTCCTAACTTCGATGTTCTGTGGCTCAAATCTTGTCTTTCCTTTCTACTACAAAATCGTTGTGCCTTCTGCTAGTTCTCCTAAATAGAACGAG
>JABUQX010033998.1:15000-24361 GCA_015478945.1 Trachelipus rathkii | reverse complement strand
CCTCTCTCTCTCTCTCTCACCTCCTCCTCTCTCCCTTCTCTCTCTCTCCTCTCCCCTCTCTCTCTCTCTCTCTCTCTCTCTCTCTCTCTCATCTCTCTCATTTCGCTCTTTTAATATTCAGAATTTAATATATAATTAATTAATATTTATTAATTATGTAAACTTAAAATTTTAATACTATACTATCAAACAACTTTCACTGCATAGCTTTTTCAGAAAGACATGTCCTCGCCTGTATTTATTTTTTTTAAAATTTAAAGATTTTTAAAAATTCACAATAGCTAGTCAAACAATACAAGAATATTTGAAAATTTTGCCTTTTTTTAAATGTGTGTATACTTAAATATTTAATTTTATAAATTTAAATGCCTGTTTAGCAGATTGCATTGCTATTTCGTGTTAATGATCATTTAGTTAATTTTAATGAAAAATTACTTAATTAGTTAAATGAGATCTGATTTTAATATTTTCTATTAGATATTCCAAGCGTTCAATGTAGAAAGCTTGGGGAAATATTTATCATGAAAATATATAATTACGATATTTTTCAACAGAAAACTATCCTATCCTATCTATCTATCTATCTAATCTATTCTATCTATTCTATCTATCTATCTATCTATCTATATATATATCATAGTATAGTATATATATATATATATATATATATATATATAAGATATATATATGATATATATATAATAATATATATATAATATTATATATATATATATATATATAGTATATATACATAATATATTATATATATTAAATATATATATAGATATATTATATATATATAATTATATATATATATAGTATATATATATATATATATATATATATATATATATATATATATATATATATAAATTGTAGGATGTAAGATATTATATAGCATTCAACATTTCAGCATTAAATGTTTCAAGCACGTATAGAGTATCATGTTGTGTGTGCGTGTATGAGAGAGAGAGAGGAGAGAGAGAGAGAGACGAGGAGAGGAGAGAGAGAGGAGACGAAGAAAGGCTGAAGAATAAGAGAAATGATGAGAGAGAGAGAATGAGAGAGACAGAGAGAGAAGATTTAGAAGAAAGGGATAAGAGAAGAGAGGAGGAAGGTGACAGAAAAATAATTTCAATTCATTATTATATTTTTAAATGGCTTTAACCTTCAGCTATTTTGTTATGTAACACAAAAAAAAGTTAAATTATCATCGTCAATAGGACCTTGCTTTCTCCCGAAAAATTAAAATAATTTTAGAATGCGAATTTTAATAATAATAATAATAATAATTAATAATAATTGAGATAATATAATACATAATAATAATAATAAATAATTAGAGTAATAACTGAAGTAATAATAATAATAAAAATAATACTAATCATAATAATAAAAATAATAATAATAATTTATGTGATATTACTTAAATACACATTTATTTTTAAATATTTACTATATACCTCAAATTAATACCGTGTTGTATAAGTTATAATTCTCTTTAACAGTCTAACCAAACACTATATGAAATAATTTCAATTCATCCCCACGTATTGAACATACTTGATTTCACTTCTACTCCATTCAAACTATTAATAAATTTTTCGTCTCATTTTTCGCTCTCGAAAAGGGAATAATCGTTCAAACAGAATCAAACTGGCTTATCACAAAAAGACTATAATTTAGAAATATTTTTAATAAAGGTAGCTGTATAATTTTACAATAAATTTTGAATAATAAATTACATTTCTTAAAGAAAAATCTTTATATAATTATATATATATATATATATTATATATTATATATATATAGTATATATATATATATATATATTATTATATATATATAATATATATATAAATATAATTTATATTTATATATATATATATATATATATATATATATATATTATAATTATATATATATATAATATATATATATATATATATATATATATATATATATATTGTATATATATATAATATTATATATATATATTTATATATATTATATATAATATATATATAGTATATAATATATAAATAATATATATATAAATATAATATATATATATATTGACCTTGAAAAAATAAAAAAAAAATGGAAGGCGATGTTGTTATAAAGCGGTTTTACACAGGGTTGTGAGAGTACTGCGCGAGGGTGTTGTTCCTGGGCATGAGAGTCTTGCTCATAGTCATTTATTCGATATGGATGTGGACGTTAGCCCCGATACTGGGGGGAGGAAACAAGCACGGTTGCTAATACGAAGGAGGAAGACCCAACTAGGAACGACAGATCTTCTGTTTTACTCAGCTGAAGGAACAATGTTATGTTATGGAGAGTATCGTTAGAATATGGCCAAGAGTTTTATATAGTTGCTCGTTAATCGGATATGACAAAAAGGCATTTTCTCTGTACCAATGGGGAAAAACTATGCGAGAGTCATTGGAGAAAATTATGGAGTGAGTGTAAGACTTGAAGAAAGCAATAATGAGTAGTACGAAGAAAATGTAAAGTTCGTACACTAATACAGAACGGGGAGTGTGAAAACGTATATGGTTGAACCTTTGAATAAAACACAACGAATATATGAACCCAGAGAGAGTTAAACAAAACACGGAGAGTGTATTATCTACCTATATTGTTCATATATATTATTTTTCGAGTTAGGTTAATAAGTAAAGTGAGGATAGAATTTTATGGAGTTTTTCTTTGATGGAGATATATGGGCTTATTGCGGACGATTTACTTACCTAGACCATGTTTGGTTAGCGCTTTCGAAGGAGTTGCGAGGGAGGGAAGAGGCTTTTATGCGGGTCGGTGGTGAGGGTTTGTTTGACGAGGAGTTGGGATGAGGGCAGCGCAAAACTTGAAGTATGTAATGCAATACATGCCACAACGTGGAATATTTAATGTATCACGAGAGACATATCTCGTGTAAGTATGAGAAGAGCATGATCTGCGGGGTGTATTCTGAGGAGGTGCAAATGGCGGTGGTGGATTCCAGCGTTAATTTAGTGGTGGATGTTTTAACAGGAGGGGAGGAAGTGGAGGGAGAGAACACTAGAAGAATGGAAAAATATGGGCAAGCTATGAAAAGTGCACAAGATTATTAGGAGTAACTCGTTGACAAGGACGGAAATGTTAGGAATGGAGGTGTTAAAAGGTAATCTATACTCAAATAGTATATTGTTACTACCAGACGCTACGTATGGGAGCCTGAAACGTGGACCACTACGAGGAGGGAGAGAGTAGAATACAAGCGTAGCGCAGAAAATGAGGGCTCTGCTGATACGCCACGAAAGGTTGACTGGAACGAAGACTAGGTACCAGAGCACGTTTATTGAAAGGACGTATCTAGTAACCAGAGAAGATAAACTGACATATGTTAGAAGTTAGTGAAGAAGATTATACTTGATAGCATGTGGTAAGACTGAGATGGTGGGGACATCTATAGAAAGGATTGCAGTGCCTGATAGAGAATGCGAAAAGTAAGATTTTATAGCGGAAATGGACGAGCGGAGGAAGTAGTATCACTGAGACTGTAAGACGAAAAAAGATGGATCATGAATCGCGATAGGAGGATTCTCATTATAAATCAAAGAAAAAGCAGACTGCAAAATAATAAGTGAATAGCGTAAGAGAGTAAAGAGAAGTGTAAATTTTTGTACGAAAGTAGAACCTCCTCGCTGCAACTTGAGACAGTAGATAATAATCTCTTTGCTTCTTTATCTCCAATTTGGCTAAATGCTAAAAATATTAGTAAGATATAACATCTATATATATATATATTATTGTAGGTATCGAGTAGTTTTGTGCACAAATACCGTAATACTCTCAGTCAGATTATTAATTATATTTTTTATTATGTATTTATTATATATTAATATCTAACTATATTATAATTATAGAAATTATAAAATATATAATGAATTTTCTATAGATAGTTTATATATTTATATATATATATGATATGAGTATTAAACGTAGACTAACTAATGATATACAAAATGGATTTCATGAGAACATATTTACTTTAAAATCTATATATTTCTCTGATCCTTTAAAATCTACAAATATGGTGTAATCTTAGAGAATATATATATGCTCTAGGTTATACTAATCGAGGAAAAACCCATTTAGTGGAGGAATAAATGGAGATTTTGTGAACGAGTTATATTCAATTCATGAATCTAATATATCGAATCTGTAAAGACTAGTAGAAATATAATAGTTATTATAAATATCTGAATACTATACTATAACATATAATATAAAATATAATAATATATAAATAAACCAATATTATATTATATATCATTAATTAGTAAAATAATCAGCTATATATTATATATATCATGATACTCAAAGTTTATTTACAAAATATATAATATAATATATGTAATAATATTAAGCCCGTATATATAAGTTCGTCGATATAATGTTTAGACTGCGTGCGTGAGTCGAGCACATTTTTGTGGACTATGTTCCCATTTTGTGACAATCTGAATTTAAAAGGAGTTGTGATGCTTACTTGTGACAATGATTTTACAGTTTTAGCATTGGGGACTGTCTCGCTTATTACACTCTTTCGATTTTGATATGTAGACTACTCGTATTTATTTGTTCAATATTTAGAGAGAGAGGTATAGATAGATGTATAAGTCTAGGGGTATGTAATATCTTTGTACATAACGAAGAGATACAGCTTCCTCCCGCGCTCAGTAGCCTATGGTAACAATGCTCGAAGAAGATCCAACGCGTAATATATACGCAGATTCTATATATAGCAGCGAGTCAGCGCGAAATGATATATACTATGAGCATCTAACTCGAGTATCTCTCGGCGGTTTTTATATTCTAATAGTTGTGACAAAATTAGAAACTCATGTCAGCTAAAGATTGTGCAAGAATTTCAACTATCCCGACTATAAGCACAATAAAATATAAGCAAAGAAAAAAAAAAAAAAAAAAAAAAAAATCAAAAATGACGGAGTCATAGAAAGTCCTGATTATTTATTTAAACTTAAATATTATTAATTTTCGTATACTTTAAAGACAAACTATCTAGGTTTAGTCCTTTAGGTTTACTCTTTTAGGACAAAACGAAAAGTCCAATCTTAGGTTAGGGTCTAGGTTTACGCGTCCTACTATTATGCAGCAATCAAATACACATCAGTGATTACTTCTAGGTACTACTCAGCAACGACAATTCCGTTCTAGATTGGTTTCGTACTTTACGAGATTATTTAAGTCTAGGTTATGATTAAAGTAATATATTAAAAGAATTTAAATCAATTCATTAATTTATATATTATATTAATATATAATATTATTAATATAATATTTAATATATATATATAAATATATATATATATATTATTATATATTTATAATATCGAAATCGACTGTCAGTCAAAGAAAACTATTTTAACTCATAATTATATATATATATTATTATAAATATAATTAATATAATATATATATATTATATATATATATATTATATATATATTATATTTAATAATATATATATATAATATATATATAGATATAATATTATAATTAAACATATTATATTATTATATGTACTATATGTATATTATTATTGTTGAGGCTAAATTTTCGATTTATATATATATATACTTAAATTATATATATTATAGTATTAATAGTTTTGAATATATAATATATCTCAAGATCGATTAACCGTCAGGAAAGAAAACTCTTGTTTCACCAATTAATGAGTTATAGTATCCATCCTATAAATATTGTATATCATATACTTTTCATATATATTACTTTTACTACTCATTAATATACCTCTCACTATCACGGTTATAGAGGTTATAATTATAACTTGGGTTGAGTATTATAATATCAACTATATTGATTCGTATATTTATATATATAATATATATATGGTATATGGTATATTACCACAATATGTATAGTGTGGTATCCATCCAAATATTGTGATTGTGATGGTATTAAGAAACTTTAGATGTTCTTTGCTGAAATGTTTCCTTTTTTCGTTAATTTAGGACACTGAACCTCTTTTTGCGGGTGGTGTGTGTATATATGTTGAATAGATATATATATATTATATGTAAATTAGTATATTATAATTTTAATATATAATTGCAATACATGTACTATATTTTATGCTCTTAAGCACTTTTTCGATTTGTAATATTTGTTATATGTCGTAATTATATAACTTATATATATATATATATATACTATACTATATATATGTATATTATGTGTGTATGTGCGACAACAAATTGTCGGTAAAGGTCGTACTGATGTGGAAGTTTACGAATTTTCTATCCAATCGTTTCTACTCTCAACTACATGTGAATAAATGTATCCTAGTTGTTAATTTATCACCAAACTCTACTGAATATCCTAAATCTTCGATATATCTAATATATATCGGAACGCATTTTCCCTTCGATATATCGAATATATATCAGAACACATTTTTCCTCACCTATCTCCGAAAACATCCCTCTTTTGATTTTTTGATGACTTCAATGTTCACCATATGCATGTATTTTACTGGTAATGTTCGGAATACTCCTCCTTACTTTATATCTTCTTCACTTTCTTTGACTTACACAGAGTAATTCTCTCTCTCTCTCTCTCTCTCTCTCTCTCTTCTCTCTCACACTCTACTCCTATACCTCATGTGCGTCGTGCTCATTCACATACATAAAACTCGTATCTCTCTCTTTCTCTCTTTCTCTCTTCGGCAATCTCCCGTAGCTATCTATTACATTTTCTTCTTGTAACCAACGTTTTTCTTTCCTCCGTTCTCTCTTGCCTACTCGGTGAGGACAAATATGAAAAAAAAATGTATTATCGGAAAAAATACATCCTTCTATTTTTTCATTATCGGCTCTCGTTTACTCTCTTGCGCTACAAATTTACTATCTCTATCTCTCTATACTTACTCTGTTACTCTACTTACTCTCCTCAATGGCGTATTATTATATATTTTGTAGAACTCTTTTCATACGCTATCTTTATATTGTAAATATTTATTGTATGTAGACTTTTTAAGCTTTGAATATTTTGATATTTAATTATATAGTAGTTTTTTCCGGATGCCTTTGGTCAATTTCAACCTGTGCTATCTTTAAAAAAAAAAAAAAACTAATAAGATAATGGTTTTATTTAAACTAATAATAGATAAATTGGTTTATTTAATTTTAATATATATATATTTATATTAATTATTATATTTATTAATTAATTATTATATTATTAATTAGTATTATTATATATATATATATATATTTAATATTATTTTTATAATTATTAATTAATTATATATTTATAATTATTATAATATTATTAATTATATTATAATATTTATTATTTAATTTTATTATTGTTAATTTTGATTGTTTAATTTTGTTTTAATTGTATTATTATGTATTTGATTATATTATTATTTATATTACTTAATTTATTATATTATTTATTATTATTTATTATATATATATATATAATTTATATATATATATATAGATAATATATTATATTAATTATATTATAATATAATTATTTATTCATATTATATTATATATAATGTGGCCGATTGACATCGATTGCATCGTTAGCGGTAAGAAAAGTAAAGAATATAATAAAAGTTACACTGGTGACGGATTTGTGCTGTTACGCAATCAAAAATTAATTATGCCTACGGTGTAAGTTGGTGTAGGTCCGTTGGGTGGAGGTCGCACCACAACATCTGCACCATACTTTTTCAGACAGATTTCGAAAACTCAAAAAAGATAAATTATATAAAAAGGAATATTTTTTATGTGTAATTGAATATAATATATTATAATATAATATTTTTATATAATTATTATTATATTATTTTTATTATATATATTATATATATATTTATATTTAATTTATTTAATTACAAATATTTCTATAGTATACTATACTATATCTTATATATACTAATATACTATAGGTAAAAATACGTATAGTATTATTTATTATATATAATACTATATATACTATACTCAATATAAACTTATATTATGTATAGATATTTTATATAAAATAATAATATATCATTTTTCTAAAATAAATTATTTTTATAAAAATTTAAGATTACTATTTAATAATTTTATAAAAAAGATTGACGACCCCTGATATAGAGTTCTTCTATCATATATTACTATATATATATTATATATATATATATACCCCACTCATTTGGCTTTTACTCTATTGTAGAGATTGGACTCCGAATATCTTTTTTCCAATATTCGCGAATGCGAATGTTATGCGAATATTTTTTCCAATATTCGCGAATGCGAATGTGAATATAAATATAGTATCTAAATATTCGCGACTGCAAATAATTTTCTTATTATTCGCGAATGCGAATATTTCATATTGCCAGTAATGCATAAATGGAATATTTTCTTCTATTGAAAGAATTCAGTCCTAAAACATTAAATAAATAAAATACACTAAATTTCCTGTTTCCAGGATGCAGAGCAAAGATCCATTCTTACGCGCATCCCACCAACCTCTTTTCCCAACCTCCACCCTTTGAAAGAGCTTCATTTGATAACATGATCTATAGTTGGAATAAATTATTGAAGCAGGTATACTTCAAGAATACTATTTTTTCAGTTCTCTGAGCATTTAAACTATAGGTTTTCGTCATAGATCAGACCAACACCACTGATGAGACTTACACTGGCAACATTTCTTGACTATCAAACAAGATAAGTACTTACTAACTGTTAAAGATCAGGGTACCTCTCCTTATGCATCCTGTACCATACAAGAGGGTCTTCGTCAAGGGGGAAAGGCGTTTCTCTTTGTTTTATTGATCGAAGGTTTTTGATGTCTGCTTAGTCAGAATATCATCTTCATCATCACTGTTTGAATGTAGAATTACGTTCATGACGTCAGTGACGGACCGTGGAACTGTTCTTAATCTATTTCCGACTCATATTCAAGATTTTTTCACATTTTCGGCCGACGCCGACTTTAATCCTCTCAAGGCCATCTCAAAGAAAATCTGAGAAGTGAAAAATTGTGCATTGTATCTAGCGTCCAAAAACGTAGCTATGGAATACAGGTCGTTGCTCTCTCTCTCTGAAATTGAACCATTTGTTAATTTCTCACAATTTCTCAATATGTTTAGTTTTTGACTGTCATTGTCTGAGGATAACAATATTCTCTTCAGAGAAATCGTGTCCGCTACTGATGACAAAATTTGCTGATTATATTATCATCGTGATATCTTCAAAGTGTTGGAGTACAGTGATACAGTTGATTAGAGTAGAACTGTCATGGGATGTTAAAACATTTATTT
>JABUQX010033997.1:35000-75445 GCA_015478945.1 Trachelipus rathkii | reverse complement strand
GGGGAGGGGAGGAGGAGACCCTCCCGGAGGGGGGAATTTGAGTCCTACCCCGTAGTTCCACGGGAATTGCCGCGAGGAACCACTGCCTCCTCGGCCATCGGTCCCTGGCGCGTATACCCTTGGGGTATTCTTAGTTAAAAAAGAAAAAAGCAAGAAATAAAAGGAAAGTCTATTTATTTTAACGAGTAGACGCAGAATAAAGGTCTGCTAAATAGGCTTTCTCCTCATATAGCTATAATTATTAACAATAATTTTTATATTTAATTTATCTGTTGTTTTTAAATTGTTCCTAAGAAAAATTTCCCAGGGATTCAAAACTGTATTTCCATTTATCTGCTAGCTATTGTACGTTTTGAGAATAATTTGTTTTTTTTTGTTATTTTTTTGTTTTTTATAACATTTTTCGCTCTAAATTGGACCAATATTACCAGCAATGTAAGTTCCTTTTTTCCGCGTATCTGTTTGTAGCTTCTGTTTTGAGATTGGGATATGTTGGCTCTCTAAGAGGCTGACCCTTTTATATAGCCTATATTAGTACTATATATGATATTATGATTATACTATAGTATATATATGATATATATATATACTATATATATATATCTATATATTACTATATAATAGTAATAGTATATATAGTATACTATATAGCTCATATATATAGTATATATTATATAGTATATATATAATTCTAAATACTATAATATATATATATATATATGATATATAATTCTATATATACTATAGTATAATAGTATATATATATAGTATATATATATATATATAGCTATATATATTTATATTATATAGATATATATATATTAGTGTATATATTAATATATATATAATATTATAATATAGTATATATATGAACATTTTTAATTATTGTTGAAGATGGACCTCCCCATGTTTCGGTTCACGAGCCGCTAGCGAATATATTATACGATATAGTATAATAGATATTATATATATATACCGTAATATATATATATCATATCATATTATAGTACATATATATCTATAGATACGTTATACCGATATACATATACTAGTATATATATATATATATACTATATATAATTTTGAAAGTGCCGCCCCGATGTTTTGTGTTCACGAGCTGCGACTGCTGTAGCTACTATAGCATATATAGATTTTTTTTTTTTTAGACACAAATATATATATTTTTTTTTAATCTATATATTTTATATTTATTAAAATTAATGTATCTTACTAAAATTTCAAAGCAATTTCCTATATAATTAATAATAATAGTCTAAGTAAATGATAGGAATAATTTAGGTATTAATATAGTTTATTTATAAAAAATATTAGTAATTAATATAATAATAAAAACTTTAGTATCTTGAATTATATTATTATAATAATATAATATTATTAGTATATGGAAATTAAGTTAAGATATCCAGGGTCATCTGAAACAATTGGTGATGCAGAAGATAAAAATAATTTGATGTGATGTAGTTGTATAAATGAATGTATTAAATTATATGCTAAAGGATCGTAAGAATATTATTAATTATAATAAGAAATGTTATATATGTAAATGATCATACAACATTTTTTGTCCATGATAATATAAATAATAACATAGGTATTGATAATTTTGATATCATTAGGGTATATTGTTAAATATTGTGGAGATGTGCAAATTGGATCATGTTTATTATAATCTCTCCCGAACCCAATAATAATTTTTATTAATAATGTTTTATATTATCTTTATAAACTTCAGTACAATTTTTAAACCTTGAATTTAATTTATCTGTTTGTAGGGTAATCGAAATATCGATCCATCATTATTAAACATATTTGCATAATATAATTTGAAGCAGTATAGAGATTTAGCAGTAAGAAATTTATAAGGATATAACGGAAAGAGAGAGAAGACAAAAAATAATTAAAAGGAAAGAACTTGAAAGAATTTCAAATTGAACTCTTGAACTTTAGAATAAAGATATATACACAGATTAAAAAAATATCTTGATGATCTATACATTTATGATTCTTTAATCTACAATATACTCTAATATGGTACTATGAATCATGTCATTCTATCAAGTAAATCTTTAGTACTTTGGGCGAAATATTAATTCTCAACAATTTATATTTGAACGAAAAAGTGTTAAATAGCATTCATCGCAGGAATTACGATATATTTATGTGAATTATACAATTAAATTTAATATAGAATTAAGTTGTTATAACGTATATTTCTCTAATTGATAATATAGAGGATTAATATATACTTAATTATTTAAGTAATAAATAAACATTGTAAAATGTATAGATAACATATAATGAAAATGTAATTTGTAATTTCAGAATATAATTACATTCTCCAACAACAACTAAAATAGAATAATTATATATAATATATGATAAGATCAATATAATTATTTAATTAATTTATTTTATATCGTTTGTTTTTTATTCGATAAAGACGATAACCTTCTGAGTCTTATCTTATATAAATAATATTGGATTGAGTGAGTTCATTTACTTTAATAGGGCCGGGTTATGATTAATTATTAGATTCTATAAATTTTCGATTATATTTTTGATCTCATTTTAAGACCCAAGTGATTTTGGTTAATAATTTAATGCATGTCCGAAAATTCATTGTAAATAGATTCATAAACACATTAATAACTTTAATGCTTTTGAGATATAAAGTAATAAATATGAGATTCAATATCTGTTTATTTATCATTATAAATTAATTCCTTATTAATCGAAGGAAGTATTTTAACTGAGTATCTTCGGTCCTTAAACGCGTAACACATCCCTCAAATCCTTTCAAAACCAAGACTAATTATAATACGTATCAACTTTCCGATCCCCTCGCAGATGCAGTGGAATGTGCCCGTAGCTCTATGTAAACTTTTCGCTGAAGGTTCGTTTGTTGTGTGTGTATATTTTGTTGTCTAATTAAATGTTTTAGACATCCCAATACTCTGGTAGAAGTGGATTTAAGAATGTACAATTAATTTAACGTTAATTCTCGAGAAACATAAGCTGAAAATTATATCAGACTTCTCTGAAATATGAAGAAAACGTCATTATATAAACTAAATAGATTAATAGTTACCTCGAGTGTAAAGAAACTTATATATGAAATAGAAATGAACCATTATCATCAAGAAGTAAACTCAATTTGAAGAGCTCGGAATAGTTGAGACAACAACGATCAGCCTCAATAATAATAAAATTTGATCTGATTATTTCACATGAATGCCAACTGTAGTAGTTATGAAGATACTATTATCTAATCGTCTAACTTAGTGATAATTATCGTTTACAACTCTCAACATAGAACTTGCACAAACGAAAATCTATTTGTTATAAAATCTTTATTATTATTCGTGTGATATGAAATAAATAATAAGTAACCATTATTTTAAGTAACATGGAATGCAAGAATGTGAATCTGCGAGATAACTAGGTTGCCAAGCAAAATACTTATGATTATATAACATAAAAATAATGTAGCTTATTATTACTGAAAATAACTACTTGTATTGTGTCTCTCCTTTGATTAATAATTTTAGGATATTATTGGCTAAAAATTACTTTAAATGACAATTGACAGTGTAAAAACCCCTCAGATAATGATAGAGTGGATAATAGAAAAAAAGACTTACTGAGCACCTAGTTATACGAAGTCAATGTTTAAGTAAAGTTTACAGGAAAAGGCCCGGAAATAGATATTACAGTAGATGTTGTTTAACTTTCTAAATATCAGGACATATTATGGGATCAATTTATGTTCGCAAAATAACTTTGACTCTTTTTAATATTATGTTAATTGTTCAACATCTTCTTATAGATGTCCATCTATGGGGTATCACTATAATATAATAAATCTATTTATATACAGGTTAGGCAAATTGGATTTGAGGATGTAGTATATAAATTTTAATATATATATATATATTTAATATATATATGAAATCATATTTATATTTAAATTTAATATATTAATATATTAACTATAAGCTGAAGTATATTATATTAATATTAATATATATTAATAATAGTAATATATATAAAATATAGAGTATATTATATATAATTAATAGAAGATATTAATTAAAATATATAATATAATATATTATTAAATTATTAGTTCATAATTAATAGATAATTAGGAGGGCGATTCTTTATAACTTACCTTGTTAAGTAGTTCCTCATTCCACTCTCCATATTTAAATAGCTAATGCTTAACTGTAATAATATATTAATATATATTAATACCCCCTTTATGTATATTCCAGTCTAATATTCTATGATTACTTAGAAACCATCTCCTCTCACTAACTCTAATTCTCAATATACTATCAACTTGTCGTACATCTTGTATTTATGCCTTGTAATTTCGATTATAAGAATAGACTAGCTACAGTCTAAATATCGTTTAATATTTACAAGAAAAGTTACCATCAATTGCATAATATTTATATGCATTCCGGCTATTGATAAACTCTTCATACAAGTAACCGTTATAATCTTCTATCTTACTGTATGTTCATTTAATCACTATGACTTTGTCATACACTTGTACTTATGTTTATCGCTAGTATAACTCTCACTATTTATTTCATACACTACCATTTTTTTTAAGTTATTATTCCATTCTCCAGTAAGTTCCCATTATAATATGATGTCAAACTAGACTTGCTTTATATTAGTAGCTCTAGCAGCCTTTACAATATTATACAAATTCATGTTCGAATAATATGCTATCCTCATAAATACCTAAAAACGTATATGTTATCCTCCATTATACTAATCTCCTAAGTTAGCAGTATTCACTTTTATAGACATAATAGACATGTTCATGAGTAATAGAGTGCAATTAAGAGAAACTCGGTAATATACCTTCAACACTGTATGATCTGACTGATCTATAACCCCCGTTATCTTAATCTGGATATACTGGATATCCATATAAATTAAACTTATCTTAATAATCACGTCATCTGTTGAGACATAATTATATTGTGCTTACGTACTAATTTTTCTAATACAGCATCTATATATTTTAAATTTCGTGTTAACTTCAGAGATGGTACATCAACATCATTTTTATTTTCAATGGCTGCTATAAAGTGGATATATTTTTTCACAGTTAACCAGCATATACCCGGTAAACTTTAGTGTAAGTAAGTCCATTAAATATAAAAATCGGCATATATAATGCATGATAACGAAGTAGTTAATTAGAGTAATTCCAGTGATAAGTCAGTCTACTGTGGCTAAAAAATAAAGGTATATAAGGAACTTAAGTGATTCGAATCTATTTAATGTTATATTTCAGCCTTAATTTAAGAAGTGTTAATATAAGTTGAAGATGAACCATATAAAATTGAGCCCACTAGACTCAATCTTACCAACTCTGTGGAATCAGACCCTATATATAAGTAAGTAATTTGGAAGTTCTAATCATTAAGATAATTGTCAGATTAACGATATGTACAGAACTAGTAAGGTCTAGTGCTGCATGGATGAGCCTGATTTCCTAAGTGATGTAGTACATCGTATAAAATTTCACCTGTCGCTGTGAGACATTAAAAATTAGAGTAATGGATAATTGAGGTGAATTTCATGAAAATTGTCATAGAATGGAATTAGACCGCAAAAGAGTAACTCTTCACTCGAAGTCCGTGGAGCGTGTGCTGGGACCGATTAGCTCAGCTACTGGGGTACCAGGTGATTTTGTAGCAGGAAATGTCGAATGTTGGAGCATTAAAACCTTAGTTCGTTGGAATGGGCTTTTGCATTTAGGATTAGAGAACGGCTGGTACTTGTTGAGTCTCGTTTAATTTGAACTTGTTAAACGGAGTAATTTATATGATGCTTACGTACAGTGTTATAAATAAATTCGACGTGATATAATATAAATGATCCCAGGTGATTGGTTTCACTCGGTCTGTAATCAGTTAGGATGTGCCAGCGGAATCTGGATAATGAAGGTAAGGGGGACGCAATAGTAAAAGTATTGCAAATTCATTGGTCGTTTGGCAGAAACCGAAGTATGGAGGAGTATTATAGCAGGTAGCGGGGGTAGATAATAGGACATGACCACCAGATGCGCCAGATAATCAGTGAAAATTGCTAAATAGAAGAGAAGAGAACGTACCCAGCGTTGCTTACTAGACAGTGGCAGTAACAATGAGAATCGATTAAGTGGGTGATAAAAGTATACTTTTAAACGGAAAAAATGGTTGTAGATAGAAAGTTTGACTTTTTCAGAGAAAGTTTCGAGAGTTACAACTAGGACTAATGTAAATGGCGTGATCATCTGTCGCTTAAGGCTCAATGTAGACCGAAAAAGTGTTTCAGAAAGGAACAAAGTATGGCTATATAGTGATGGTAACCTTCGGCACCAAGAATAGATGGAAAAGTGGTTTGGCGTTGGTGCTCTTACCACGCCGGGTGGCGGAACACACTGTTAGATCTAATCGCGCCCCCCTGTCGTGCGGGTAGGGTCTCCTCTGGGGTAACTCCACATACCGCTGACTAGTTTCGTTCTTTTGGAGTTTCGCTAGATGTAAAGGCAGTAGGGGTACATCTCGGGCTGTTTCCATTTATCCAAATAACCATCTACATATCCTTCACGGTGAACGAGGGTATGAATTATAGAGGTAGTGTCTTGTTATAGTAATAATAGGAGTAAGAGAAGTAAAGTAAAGAAGAAAGATAAGAAAAATGGAAGAATGAAAGAAAAAAAAGATAGAATATGAGATAAAGAAAAAAGATAAAGATAAAAAATCAAGAAATAAAAGTAAAAAAAAATAATAAAAAAATTTTAAATTCCCTGCTCAATAGGCCTAAGGATGTACGTTTCGGCTGATATGGTGGAATTTACCATAAATATTATATTTAGAAAATCAAGTTATGTGTAACTGTTAAGTGAGACCTGCCGTGATCAGATGATGATTAAAGATACATACCTGTGAGCATATAGATAAGTAATTGACCATCTTATTAATATTATATATATATACTATTATATATTAATTATAATATCTATATGGTGTATATATATATAGAAGATGAGAATTAATAATATTAATTGTCAAATATCTATGGTGAATATGAATAGATCCCATAAAAGTAAATATTGAAAAAGAGCAGAATAAAGATAGAACTAGTGAGTATCCTCTAGAGATTGTTTTATTTTTATGTTTCTAGGTGAGTGTCTTTGAGAGATAGATGTGATGTTACCGGGTATACTTACATTTGGATCTAGACTAATTTTTGTTTTAAGGGTAGTGTAAAATTTATATGTTCTTATAATATAATTATACGTTTCATACTATGATAAAGCTAGCGTTCCTAACACAAAGTTCAGAGATTGTACAGTATGATGTCGATCTTCAATCTTTTATACTGTGAATGGTTTATAATATTGTATCACGAATGAGCGCAGAATCCTGTGTGATTTTCATTTATATGTATAGATTTTAGAATGATATAATCTGGTGATTGAGGGAAGTAACTTCTGAGATATTATATACTAGATAACTATAGTATTAATTAATATTATAGTATATAAATACGTTACGAGAAGTAAAATGCAAACATTTGAAAGATTATAACAGATATAGTAGAAGGTAAAATTTCTCAGAAAAAATCTTGTATCAATCACTTGGTGAAAAGCTCCCACTAAGAATAATAGCGAGCATTAGTAAGTATAGTAGTTCTTGTTAGATTATAGAGGCTCGAAAGTAAAAGATCAGTTAGGGGAGTATAACTCGGAGGCAAATATGAACTATAAGACATACTTGTAAAAGGTAGTCAGACATTTAGCTATGTAATCAAGAGTAGCTCGAACTGTTTAGTGTCTAAAACAAAGGACAGAGTATATATCTATAATTTGGTGTTGAGAGGAAGTTAGCCTTGAGAATTAACTGGTTCCATTGTACTGTTATTATACGTTTGTCTACTAATAAATATACACTTTACTCTGTAGAGGTATTGTTACATACCTGTAGTAATCTTAAGCTATTTATATGTATTGTAAGACTATTTAAAACATTTCGTGTATTTGGTATTTTAGTATTTTATTATATACAGTATACAATATTAAAAGTCTCTAAAATTTTTTGGTTTAATCAGTGGCCACCAATCTTGTTTACAGCTTTGTTATGAACTCAGATTTAGCTTCAATCTTATTGATTATATTTAATATTTCCTCGATTCTGAATCAATTTCTCTAGCTATAATAGTCATGGCAATCGTGATTATAATATCGTGAATTTTCTAAATATGCTGGTTCGTCACTTTTGTTCACTTTAACGCATATTGTTAATTACACCATGCATATTATCAAATAGATTTAATCATAATATTAAAATCCATGATATTTTATATAATGTAATAATATAGAATTTCAAGATATGTTAATTATTTTAATAGAATATATTACTTATCATATTTTAATTATTTAATATAGTTTTATAACTATTATATATATTAATATATTATTTAAATATATTATTATAATATCATACTATTTTTAATATATATATTATATATATATTTGAATTAGAGCATGCTTAGCTTTAGTGTATATACTATAGTATCGAATGTTTTGCTAGAAAATATATTAATTTTTTTAAAAATATTTTAAATTTATATTTCATTACATATTTTTAATCAATAATAAATATACAATATTTTATACTTTATAAATACTATATTATAAATATAAGCTAATTTTTAACTATACTATATAAATAATTATAATATGTGTGTAGTAGATTGTGTGTGGTGTGAATGTTTTGATCGTTTGTGATATGTGATAGTATTGTGTAGAGTTGCTAAGCTATGCAGCAAATTATATAAAATCTACACTCGAATATCCACGACATTAGAGATAATAGATAGATGAAAATCTCACTCGAAGAGAAAATAAGATTGGGTACATTTGGAGGCCAAGTCACATAAGGTAAATTAGTCTGTGAGATTTCATAATAATCAGACGAGAGTAAAATGTTTCAAATGATCTTTAAAGAAAGAAAGTAATAATAATCATAGTAATTATTGCAATGTGAATAAGTTGACGAGTGGCATATAGAGTGACATTACACCTATATGAGGACCAAATCGCGCATGAAAACTAAATTACAGATATCAATTGAACAAGTGCTAGGAACTGTTACAACACTTCGAACTATCGACTTACGGACTTCCGTCTGAGCTTCTGTGAAAGCTTTGGAAACTTTGCCGCCAAGGGTTGACTATCAGCAGTAGTAATGAATCATAGAGTGGACTATCACCTCTAGACTAACTTATATACAGACATCCACGCGCTGAAACCCCTCGCGACGGACCTCCAATAATTGACTCTCTCCCCATCATTTAGTTCCAAATGGTGTGTGAGTCGCTTGTATTAGCCAAGAAATCCCCAATTATGCCAACAAGGGCAATCTCACTAAGTGCAGATCATAGAAAGGAACTTGAAGAATTCGGCAGTTCTTTGCTCGATCTCTAGGTCGGAGCATATATTATGCGCTCTAGTTTCATATATATTGACTGTTTTCTTAAACAATACATTATTCGCTTGTAATAGCGTTTAAACTATGAAGGATAATATATAGGCGAATCACTACACTCTTTATACACTACTACTTAGTTTATAGTTTGTGTTTGAAGTATAACAGTTAAGTTTAACTAATAGAAAATTGTCTTTCATTATGCTGACTAATCATACATAATTTTAAAAAAAATGTTGGTGTAAACCAAACATATTTTATTTAAAATTAAACTGTATTTCAGTTTCATCCTAAATCTATCTAGATTGTAAAAATTAAATATTTTATAATAAAAAATAATAAAATTACATTATATTTATAAAATAATAGATAAAAAAATTATTTTGTAGATAATAATATTTTTAATATAATAATATCATATTTAATACCTTATTAAAAATCGATATATACGTCAGCAATTGATATATTTAAATAAAGATTAATTCTTAATATAGTACTATTAAATATTAGCTCTAATAATATTAAAGTAGATGATTTACTATTATGTTCAATATTGATTGTCAGTTTTATTTGAGTTAATATAGCCTAGTATATTAATTATATGAATATTAAAGATTAGTCTAATTTTATACTTATATCATTAATATTTATTCCTTATAATAGTATATCTAATTTAAAACTTATGTGATATATTTTACCTTTAGTTTCTATGCTATTGAACTATAAATAATACATAAAATATATATACTACTAGATAAAAAGTATTTATCTTTAATTTGGTTTATATAATTATATATAGTCTTATAATATATTTATTAATATCTATAATAAAATAGCCTATTGAGAGAGACCTGTTATACAAACCCACATTGCCCTCAAAAACATAATTAGTTTGGAAATGTAATGGTTGCTCGAAGGGGTAATTGATTTTTTTCGTGATTTCTGAGGGTAAAATAACAATTAATGAGAAAAGATTTGAAATTTATAGGAAAGCGCTTATTGTACTTAAAAAAGAGTTAAGGATCCTTTCCTTTGCGGTATTAGTTATTTTTATCTTACTTATTAGAGGGTATTGTAAGGCATTCCACATGTTGCATATTCATTATATTGAATTCTGTTACTCTTTAATATTTTTTATCACGTATTTTAGTCAACTATAGAGTATATCCCATAATGTTATCATATGACTCAAAGTTTTATTAAGTAAACATCAATTTTTCAATATAAAATAAACCTAAAAATATTATATATATAATCAATAAGACTATAATATATATAGGTGGAGATATTGAATCTTTTAAATAAATCATCGTTAGTCTAATAAAATTATTTAAAATATGTAATTTTTCTTAATTAAATATTAAGAAAATCATGCACATTTGTGAAAACAAAAATATATTTATATAACTAATGGAATATATATTTAACTATGCAGATTTCTTATATAATTTGTAATGTATTCTATTACTGTTTGGACGGTTTCTTCGTCTCCCGTTATGGACTTATAATATATTAATATATATCATTGCAAAGTTTTTTGGTACAAAGCTTGTACTTGAAATATATATATTAATATATTATTATATTATATAATAATATATAATATATATATAATACTATATATTATTATAATATATATAATATATATAATGCGAAATTCGTATATTTTATATTATAATCGTACACAGTAATATATTTAGTTTACTATGAAGACGGCTAACTATGAGTCCTAATACAGTATAAATATATAAACATAACATCTAATATATATATTGGGTAATTACTTTAGTACCTATTTATAATATAATAAATCGGGATTAATTTTTTTTTATTTTTTTTTTTTTTTTTTATTTTTTTTTTTTTTTTTTGCATTTTGTTTCAATACTCCGGAGGGGATTAGGTTTGGGTAGGAACCCCCGCCCCAACCCATAAGGATCCAAAGAGCGAGGTATTATAGGTTTTCCCGGAGACCCATTCCCGGAGGGGCGGATTAGTCCTCCCCGTGATACTGTCCACCGGCATGAGCCAGAGATAACCCCGGATCTACCTCGCCATCTTTGCGGTGATTACCTACTATGGTATCGTTTAACGTCTATAATAGAAAAAAAGAATATCTTTTTAAATTGTTTAACTTCCCAAAAACCGACCTGTGGTTATAACTTAACTAAAGGAAAGTACGCATGAGGGTTTTGGTTTATGAGGTGTCGCGAATATAGCGTATGGTATCCCTCTCTAACCATCCCCCCTGGGGATGAAACGTCTCCCCCCTCATGTCCCCCGTCGCTTCAGAGCCCCTTCTAAACTGGGGAGAAATAAATTTTTTAAAATATATGCATTATATATATATAAATATAGCAAAAAAAATTTATTTCGGCATGATTCCAAAGTATATAATCTGGTTTGTACTGTAGGTAACCTTGCCGTTCATCTTGATGTGATTATCCATACTGGTGCAGCATTAAAATAATCTGTACCATCTATATAGAATAGATATATCAATATATATATATATTAATTATATATATATTATTATATATAATTATTAATCCATATTATATATATATATATTCATATAAATTATACATATCATAATTAATAATATATATTATATTATTTTTATATATTAATATATATTATTATAATATATATATATATATTTATATACTTATATATTAATATATTATATATAATATTATAACATAAATATTATATATATATATACTATATATATATATTATAATTAAGTATTAATAAAATAATATATACAATTACACTTACTGATCACTACATCAAATAATAAATAGGTTGAAGAAAATAGAAAAAAATGGAAGAATTCCAGATCTTATGAATATTTGAAAGAATAACCTTAACGTTTTGAAGACTCAAAAAGAATCTCGGAAAAGTACAAGTTCTTTTCTTATATTAAGCACAAATCAAATTTTTCAATTATTTCTTTAACCTTAAAAATATAAAAATCTTTATTACACTTACCTAACCATTCCAATACTAATATAATATTTTAGAATAGGCCTGACTTAAAACAACAATTCATAATAGTTATAATATATATAGTAGCATGACATTATAATACTTATATAATAATATATTATTATATATAATATATTATATAATATATATATATATATACTGTATATATATATATATTATATATATTATTATTATAATATATAATATAGTAATATAATATATATATATATATAATATATATTATATGACGTTAGCAGGTTACATGTCAATAAATCTTTACGTTTTTCTCTAACTCATTAAATTTTAGGTTAAAAAAGTTCGTTTTAAATGTTTTTAAACATGTTTAGTGTAAAAAACTTAATAATAATAATATAATGGTATTAATATATTTAATGGAAAGTTGAGTTTTATATATGTAACATCTTACATTCCATTTTCTATAGATTATAATATACTATAGTTATATATTAATATTATATTATAATTAGAATAATATTAATAATATATGTAATAGATATATTAAAGTATATATATTATAGTATCATTAATATATATATTAAGTACTATATCTATATAATATATACCCGTTAATGTATAAGTATGTCTAACAATTCTTGCAATTTATCCATTTTAATCTTATTTTCGAAGATGAGTTGATTTTCCTTCCATTTCTTTAACGACAACGGCATAGTCGCAAGTAAATTTGAATCAAGATCTTTACTGTTCATTCCTATTTTTGAGGATTAAGTTTGTCATATTTTTTAAAAAAAATACATGACCTTTTTGGAAATTAATTTGAAAGCAAGAATCGTTCACCAATGAACTTTGGTTTAAACTATCACTGTACAGGGAACTGGATTCCCTTTTTATTTTTCAAAAAAATAATTCATTAGTTTTTTAAATATTAAATGCAAATATAAATCTAATATCTTACCCAAAATCATAACCTATGTATACTTCAGCTCCAATACACTTAATTCTAACTATAACCTATGAACCTCAATATCTATATAACGTAACCTTTAACCTTAAAACTTCTAAGAATTACAACCTAACTATAACCCTAACATACCTAGAATACTTAACCTTACCTTATAACCTAAATACCTTAATACTTAACTCTAACTTTAATCCTAAAACCATAACCTACCTAAACCTATACACTTGAAGCATTTCCTCAAACCTATCACTACTAAACTTATAACTTAAACTTAAATTAACTTTAATAACTTAACCTAACCCTAATAATTTCCTAATACTTTAAAATCCTACCTACCTGTTAAATATACCTTAAACCTCAAACCTGGACTTAATTCATTTTTACGTTTACTAATCGTAACCTAATCTATAACCGTAATCACATTTCAAAATTGATATTATGTTACCCTCCCGCAAGTAAGTGTACCGAATTTAACACCATACTGGTTGTTCAATATTTTTAAATTCCTCTTTGTTTTAATGTAATGATATTATTAATACCATAAGAAACATAAAGAACAAAAAATAAAGAATAATCTGAAGAACATTATATTTTGAACATTATTTTTTATGCAGCCCAATTATCAAAATACAAGTCAATCAAAATTTTGTTTAAACAACTTAAATTATAAATTAAAAATTATAAAAAGAAAAAAAGAATTAAAATTTATCGAGCTTCACCAATACTGTATAAAGGATGAAGAATATATACCTTATTTCCTTTCACTTTCTCGTATGCGGTACTTTAAATTTTATTTACTTTTTTTCATATATTAATAAAAAACTTCCCCAAAGAACGTAAGAAAAAAATTGACATAGACTCTACAAATTATTACTATATTATATAAATATACTATAATAGTATATATATATACTTAATATTAATTAATTAATTCATGAACATTTTAATATTAATAACTAAGTATATTATTGATATATATATTATATCTATAGTATTTGATAAGCCTAAAGGTTGCTATAATACAGCTTTTTATATTCTGTATATAGGTATATATAAATATTAAACTTAGTGTTTGCTTATTTTATTTTCCAGTTATACTATATAATATATATGCTTATGAATTATGCGATGTATTTTGCGTACGATATATATATAAACTTTTTTGCTAAAATAATGTAGAATTGGGTATCATATAGATATAGTATATTTAGACGAAGCTATAATTTAGATCTGCTAGTAATATTATATATATTATTTTTACTAACTTATTAGTTCACAAAATCTAAACTTTTTTTTATAAATGAAGTCAGGGTGCATAAAAAGTACTGATCAGTACTATATAAGAAGACCAAAAAATGAATAATTCATAAAATAATAATATAAAATAATTGTGTACCGTATATATAAGCTAATTCTTATACTAAATAATTTGGCTAATAGAGCTCGACTTCTTATAAATATTACCATATGTAATAAAATATTAATATATAATATATTATAATATACTATATTTATTATGTATTATATATATAATATATATTAGTATATTGTTAAATAATTTTATATCTAATGATATGTTAATATTTTAATACTATATATATATATATTATATATATTATATATATATAATATTAAGTATATATATTATAATAATTATATATATAATATATTATATAATATATATTTATTATAATATTATATGATAATATATATATATATAATATATATTATTAATAACTATATATTATATTATTATATATAATTTTATATAGTAAATTTAATTTATTATTATATACTAATATATATAATTTTAATTGGTTAATATAAAATGCATGGCCACACGTAACTATATACTAGTACTACCAACGGTAAGGATAGGTTCCGATCTCGCAGTCGCCGACCTGTGACCTGCTGTGAACAAACAAAAGTATTTACTTAAGATACACAATTTTTTTAAAGTATCTCAAAAATTTTAAAAAAGAAGCATCTGGCATGAAATCGGTTTTCAAAATGAAATTTGTAGATTTCATAACTTTTTCCGGGCTCTTATTTTAAACAATTTTTTTATACACATTTTCTTTCATTACTGGAATCATTATAATTTCACAAAGATTTTTTGTTCATTCATTAAATTCATTGTAAATCTCGAGTGAGATACAGTGTAGTGTAACTCCATGTGATCCTACTCCCACCGGTATAATCTTTTCAACTCACTACACAACTGCCTATAAATATGAAATTTGGAGTCCTGTTATTTCATATTAGATAAAAAGGCACTAAACTTACTGTTAAATTATGGTGATTGCTAGTTAGAAACAGCGAAAACAATTCATATTCACTTAGAAAAGGATATGATGGAAGTAGAGGATGTTGTGTTGCTGGATATGCTTGGTTGTTCATGTTGCTTAAAAAATGGAGCCAAGGCTCTATTCTGATGTATTTATGGAGCAAAATGTCTATATTTTAAAAAACTAATTTAATGTGACCTTAAAATACAAGAGGAAGCGAATGTCATGTATAACACATCGTTTGATGGCTGCCGATTAAAAAGAGCATACATATTCAGCGTGCAACTTAAGCAAATATATTTGATTGTTTTTTATATTTTATATAAGTAGTTAATTAATTAAAACACTCGTATAATTAAAAAAATATTAAAATTAATTTAACTTTTAGAATTACAAACAGTTTATATTATATTTAAAATTAATTTTTTTTTTAACACAAGTAAAATACTGCATAAATATCAATACATTTTTTTTAACCTAATTATTTCTATAATTTTAAAATTTTATTACCATGATTCAAAACCCTGACTTCAAATTTGTAACTTGTTAGTCCTAAAATTGTGGGTGTTCATGCAACAACTGTTGATTGATTCTTTGCATCTGAGTAACAGTTTACTTTCACATAAACCATAAAAATACAATAAAGAATTATAACATTTCATAATGTTAACCATTAAAATAATTGGTAATTAGAGATTAGTATAAATATTTATTAAATCTATCAATAAACATTAATATAAATATAATTTAAGTAAAAGATAGTATTTAATAAAATCATAACTATAAATATTTTAGATGGGAAATTTCAGGGAAAATAGGAAAATGAAAATATCTGTATTTTGCAGTGCTATATTTCAAATATAATTGACTTAAAGAATTTTATTAAAAAAGTTACTTTCCAAAAATCATAATCAAACGTTGGCGTATTTCTTTAATACATCAATTTAAATAAGCAAGATATTTTGAAATACATAGTGGACGAGAGAACCAGGTTTAAAAAAAAGTTCTTAATATAAATTTATATATTGATCTCCGAATTTGCAGCTCAGATAGATTAGAGGAAACTTTAAAGAATGAGTGTTGACCTCTCTTGGATATTTTACAATAAGATAATGAAAAACCGAATTTGGAACTGGCATAAAAAATTGCCTCACTTTGACTCGCGCAACCGATGAACTCTGAAAATATACTATATAACGTATATTAGTAGTATAGCGATAAGAATTTTGAACTATAATATATATAATAGGTACTGTATTTATATAGTACGTAAATTAGCATAGTTCCTAAGCTTTATATATACTGGTATGAGTTATAAACAATCTCATATATATGAATAATTTATTGTATAGTATATAGTTAATATTGAATAGCGGTGAACAATAGTAAAATATTATATATATAGTACACTATCATATATAGTGAGATAGTACTCACATAATAAATTCTACCAATAATATAATTAGTATATATATATAATATATATATATTAGATATTATACAGTGTATATGCTACTAAGCTATATAATTATTATATTATATAATATAATATAACTAATAACAGTAATATATAATATATTATATAGTTATAGTTATGATATATATTATGATATAATATAATTATAACTATATATATATATATAATTAATATATATATAAATTTATTTAAGTATATGGAGCCTTTAGTTTTTACGACTCCCTCAGTTTTGATTTTATTTTATTTTAACATATTGCTAGTATCTGATACTAATAATGAATTCTACGTGGTGCGGACGATTATACATACGCTCGTAAAAGTTTTTAAAAAAATTTTAAAAATCACCATACTGTATAAGAAAAATTTTCAGAAAAATTTGAACAGGGATTCGAAAGAGTACCGGATATTTACAGAAAAAACCAATATGCCTATTTGGAATTCACCCTCGTGGAGCAAGTGATTAAAAACTAGTGTGACAAAAAGAAATACAATTCAATATATTCGAGATTATCTCCGAAAAGTTTGACACTTACACAAACCCAATTACAGTGTGGATTCTTTGGAATCAGCACTAAAAGGCCTTAATACAAATGTAAAAAACAAAACAATAAATAAGAAAACTTTATCTGATTTCTAGGGGCGCTGAGCGAGGGGACAGCAGGGGGGGACGTTTTCCAGTACCCCAGTAAGGGGAGGGGCTGAGGAGATCCCCGGCGCCGACACCCACAATCACACAAGAGACGGGATTTCCAGAGAGCCCCCTCACGCCGCGAAACCGAAAAGTAAAACTCACTCGTCTCTCCGCGCCCATAAAGGCGAAGTTAGACCCACCTTCTCCATCTTTTTCACGGTGTTCACTCTGTTGCGCTATTCCTTTAGGTTAATAAAAAAAAACAAAAAATAAAACTGACTTTTGAGGCCGTGATAAAACTAAAAGGGTTTTCCTTTTTCAGTATATCTTTTGAATCATGGTCCCGCTCTACTCCGTTAAATTGATCTGTTCTGATCGAAAGATAGTTGCAATCAATTGTTAAAAAAAAGCAAAAATTTTCCTATGTATTGAGGTGGGCCGACGCAACGGAAGATTGCGGTGCTCGTCCACCCTATATTTTTGTACCTATACTAAATATAATTAATTACATCTGACGTATATAAATATAAACTATACTAAGGTAACGTTATATATGAGTAATGATACATATATATATATAGCTTTATCTTAGCTTAATATCGGTATAATACTTAGAGCCCTCCTGAAACGTAGGCAAGCATAGGAACATGCCTGGGTCTCAGCACAGAATCTAAGGGGATGGCCTTGTGCATGAACGCGGCAGGCAACAACAGCAATTAACTGGTCATGTAAGAACAAGAATTATTTATCATATATATATAATTATATTAGTATATATTATATATATACTTTAGTTAATCAGTTTAATTGTTAATTTGTTAATTTTTTAATTTAACTTATTTTTTATTATAATAATTATTACATTAGAAAATGTTAATGCTAGATATTTACAGGTCTAATTTCGGTAAATTGAAATTATGTATATGAACTTGGTCACTACTATAGTATATCAATATTATCTTATCATGTTACTCTCATTAATATAGTATATCTCAGAATTAATTACTATATATATATAAATTTTACATTTGCTTTAGGTGATTATTTTGTTTTCTCGCTCGGAGCGGGAATGTATATGAGTTAAAGAGGTAAAACACAGTATAATCTATATATAAGGTAATAAATAAGAGTGGGTCACATACAATTAAATCTAATAATAAGTATGTGTTTATTATATAGTATTTTCTTACTATAGGGAATTATAATATATTATGATGTATATAGCATAGCATAGCTATCATATATAAGAAATAATATTATTAGTATTTATATTATCATTACTGTAATATATACTATATAAATATTATTTCAATATCTATTATATAGATATTATATAGAATTTATATATATAATATACCTCGTATATTTTGAACATCTATATTTTAGTATTTTATGTTTAATATAGTAATATATAATATAATATATAATATGGCCCTTTTTTATTTCGTATATTAAAGTGCGCTTATTTACTATATCAATTATATATATTGATTTCTAGTATATTAGGGATCTACCGAGAACCAGTTCGGCCTAGGCAACCTCGAGTTTTGGAAGTTCCGGTTCCGGCCGGACCTAACCGGTTTCGCTGCATTTTCTGCAAATGTCTTTCTTAATAAACTTCAGTAATTCTCAATTGTCTTTGTATACCATCAGTTTAATAGTTATGCATAAAAATATTTGAAAAACTATTGATAATCATGTGAACCTTGATGAAGTCACTTGGGAGATAAAAGTGACCTTTGACTTATACTGTCGAGAACGTTAGATAGTGTAATGATAACACTATTTTCACACTCGAACTTCCATTAGCTTTAATACTCTAGAACGCAGGGTTGGGGAATTTTTTTGATGTTTTTTTGAGGGATTTTTTTTTTTTTAGACAGCAAAGTGCTTTATTAATTTTTAATGTTTATGGGAATTAGTTAATGATCTAATTATTACCTAATTAATAATGAATATATTGTATTAAAAAAATCTATGTTAGTTTAATCTGAATAATTGGCATATTTACTGTATAATTATTTACTATATATTTATATTATATAATATATACTATCAATAATTTTAATAATTCTTTCATTATATAATAATTCCTATTATATGGACTAGTATTCGTATGAAAGGTATAGTATATACGTTACTATTATATACTAATATAATGTAATAGTTATATATATAGTATATATATAAGTATATAGTAGTACTATAGTATTGTTGTTTATGTATAGGCTGGAAATATCAAGATGGCTTGAGTACCATAATTTTACTTATATTTAATGATATTTCCGAAAATGTACTTGCCTAACAAGAGGAGTGAATATGCAACTTGTAGGAAAAAATATGACTTATACAATATTTTCAAGACATGATCCTGGCAATGAAATATCAGAATTTCAGAACAAAAAAGTGGCCTGAAAAAATAGATTTATTAACAAACAAAATAAAAAATCATATATTTTTAATAATTAAAAATAGCGTAAATAAAAAACTAGGCTGCTTATCATCATCTCTCTACTGTTTTCTTTGTGCCATCTGCTCATAGCAATTCGTAGACCCTGGGGAATAATCTAAGTGTCCTAGAGAAGAAAGTGTCAAAACCTTTCAGAATGTCTTAGTGTTTTATTCTCTATTTACTTATTATTATCTATTTATATTTATTATCTGATTAATATATATTTTATTAATCATGTATTAGTTATATTATATTTTATGATTTATATGACTCTTAAGATTTATTTACTCATGTTATATTATTGCGATACTTATGTGTTCCACCACTCATTCAACGAGTTCATCTCTACACCTAATATCACTCTTCCTTTGCCTCTTACCTCTTATGTCTGTTATATATTTTTACGTTCATACGATTTATATAATTCATTATTATTATTATTGATTATTATTATTATTATTGATTTTTACTAAAAGAAATTAACTTATTAACAGTAGAAACGTGACCTACCAATACAAAAGGTATTTCACTGAAACTTATATTGAAGCGCAAAAATTTTTAAAATTTCTTTTTAAAAAGAGATATACATAATTTTTTATCTTAAAATTTTTCTATTTTGAACTGTGAGATTGCATGTAACGGATGAGTAGGAAAATCGATTCTCTCCATGTTGTGGAGTTAAGAGCGTTCATCTACTTAATCCTCAAGGCACGGTTACTCGCTTATAGAAAGGAGACAGCTTGTTTAACTTTTGAAGACCCGGGTGGATAGAACAGTAATGTATCCATGAAGCTGCGTTCGTCCAGAAAGCCGGATTGCAGCCCGGGGTGAGCGCAACAAGGTAAGCGCACCGCATGCATACGATTCTCAGAGCCCGTTTGCGCACTTCTACGGCACGTAAACGTCACAGTCAGGAGCTCGTAGTTACATCCTTGGTTTCTAGAGTCCGTTAAACGCATTGGAATAAAATCTTATTAAAAAGATGCAACAAAATCCGGAAACAAATTCTTTTTTTTACAAAAAATCATAATTCTCTTTTGCTTCGAACTTAAAATCTGTAAAATTCCTCCACCTGTCATATACTCTCTTATAAATAGATTTGTTGGCAGAGTGTCAAAAACAACTCATCTGAAGGGCCTCCTCCCTTAACACGTGTATTATAATTAAAATGTTAAAATGTATATTTGTATTGTATTTAATTTATATTGTACGGCAATTTGCAAGCAGAAATTCCAAAACACAAATTTATTTTTCATAAAATAGTGAGTAAAAAAACAATTCCTGAAATGAGGACAGTTGATATTGATAAGAACATGCTGTAAGTCTCGTGTAGGTCTTTATTTCCACGTGTAGAAATCTCCGAGAGGTCTATACAAATAAGAAATTGTTAGGAAAAAAAACGCATTATAGCGATATATCATATATATATATATAATATAATATATATATATATATATATATATATAATTATATATATATAAATATACCCTATATATTAATATATATTGCCTATATATATATATATATATATATATATATATATATATATATATACCTTATATATAAATTATATATATATATATATATATATATATATATATATATATCAAAGCGATCGAGAGTGTATTTGCACATTTGTGCTTAAAAATTACCAGCGCAATCAACATAAACAAATGTTATTAAGGCCTAAACCATGTTGTTCATTACTGAAAAATAAAGTTTAAATGGTCAGCAAGGAAGGGCGAACCCATTGTGTACCATTCGATTCTTAACACTTACAATTAGTCCACAATAGAACGAGGAGAGAGAGAAAAAGAGTTACTCTCTTTTCGGAAAATGCCGGGAAATCCTCCAAAGTTCAACAACAATTATTATATTCCCTTTAATAATATATATATAACTATATAGTAGTATATATATCACTATATCTAATATATATATAATATATAAACTAACACACATCAATATATATATATATACTATATATATATACTACTTATCAACTATTACGCATATACTATATAACGTATTATATTTATTAAAATCAGTCAATCAATCAATTTTATAGAAGGTAGAGTAGCGCGCATACTCGCAGCTATGAAATTACCCTCATATTGGCATATGGTATGCAGGGCTCCATGACATTCCGTGCCTGATGGTCGCCTTTCTGTTCTGCGATTCGTATTCCATCATCCACAAGTAATCCTTCAGACAACGTCTTACAGGACACCACTTTATTTCCACATAAATGATACACATACTTTATTCACATTATCTATTTGAATAACCAATCGTTTTCTATCCCTTAGTATCCCTACTGTGTGGTGAGAAAGAGTTGCCCACATCGTGATGTCCTGCGTTGTCGTTAGTAGAGGCGAACTTAAAAGGACCGGTGGTTAGTTAGCTGATTTGGCTACCCCACTACCCCCCACTTAATCATTGGCCTTGAAATGCTTAATGTATGCCTCGGGAGAATGTCGTTCATCGCCTGTAAGGCGGCCTCTCTACCTTGTCCGCGGCACCAAATGTATGAATCGTATTTAAAACTTGTACAATGAATGCAGAGGAATAAATGTTGAGGAGAAGAGGAGAGATTGTGATGGACTGTAATTTAGAAAGGCGAAAATTTGATTTCGCTCGCATCTAGTCCTGCTGTCCAAGTAGTTGGACTGAAACAAAATAGATAAAAGAAACGTGAAAACTGAATTGGTTTTGGAAAAGTTGAAACATGTGTTATGTTACTGGAACCATAGTATGGTGTGGAGAAGAATGAGAGGGAGCACCGCAAGAGTTGCTGCAATTATGATGACGTTACTTGTGTGGCAACTAAGCTATGGTAAGCGATTTTGTGCCTTGTGCGCACGATATTAGACTTAAGTGGTTAAATTTTAAAGGTTGAAAATGTAATAGGTATATGTGGTTGTGACACATGTGTCCATCCTGTGTAGGGGTAATGTTTTGAAATGTAGAGACATGCGATTTTCTGGTGATAAAATCTGAATATGTTTTAGATAGGCTGTGAATAGAAGCTTCAGATTGATTTGTGTTGGATGACGTCGTGATGAAATGGCCTGTGGTTAGTCCGTCCGATCAAAAAAAAGGACGCATAGGTATTAACAGGTGGCTTTGGAATGTCGGGAGAAATGAAAATGTTAGGTAGGAAGGTGATTGATTTCTGTAAGGTAGGAGGTATGTGTGTAAGTAAAGAGAGAGGTATTAAACACAAGATATTCATAAGTATACTAGATTGGTGTAGCTTAGAGATGGGTATCGAAGTGATTTTGTGTTGGTGATGAAGATGTTGAAGTATGTGTTGGATGTTAAATCAGTGAGGGGATTAGGAATGGGATTATCGGGATCCATTATGTTGTTTTATGTGAAAATAAGTTAGTTGGGAGGCTTTTGTATGGAGAGGAAGGTAATAAAGAAGGAAATGGGTAGAATTAAGAGTGAGAAGTTAAGTGAAAAAGGTAATAATAATAAGTATTTAAGAGCGCTTCCAAGAAAATCGGTTGAATGTGAACAAGTTGAAACTGAATCACAATCTGCGAAGCAAATTTATAAGGAAGCGGGTTGTTAGTTGGCCAGAAGAAGTTATGCGGATCTGCTTAAGTAGTGGGATAGTAAGAATGTTATCACTGATAATAGAGTATTCAATCTGGTTAAAATTAAAAAAGAAGCGTGGTTGAATGTGCTAAAAGCCAATGATAGAGTTGCAGAAAGATATTTGGCATTATATAAGGAGGAAAAAAGGAAAACTAAAAGATGCATACGTGGGAGAAAAAAAGAAGTAAATGAACAATTTGGGTCGAGGATGAATGGTGAATCAGCTTAGAATAATGAACAGGGATGGTACTTTTGGTAACTGATGAAATGGATGTCGAGGGGAGTGTTGGAGGGGAACACTTCGAATAATGTTGACATAATTTTTCATTTGGTGATAGTGAATGTGTGTGGGGTTGATGGTGAAAGTAGAAATAGATATTTTGGAGATGAGGTTATCAGTAAGGAGAAGTACATGGTAGAGTAAAATAATAATGGTAAATCTGCATGTATTGATAAAATTACTTGTGTTGAAATGATCAAAGAACGTAGGCGATTATGGATTTGGATAATTGTTGTAACAAAGCATTTATGGAGGGTATATTTCCGAGGGATTGGAAGGGAGTAGTAATAGTATCCTTATATAAGGGTAAAGGGGGATAAGGGTAACTGTAGGAATTATAGGGGGAATTATTTAGTTGAAAGTGTTGTAGGGAACTAAGTAATGCTTGTATTTTGGGATTCGAAAGAGTGCGTGAGTGTAAGATCTGACGGAGTGTGATTAGTGAAACAACAGTGTGCGGTTTATGTAAGGGGATAGAGGATTGTGTGATCAGAATTCTTTACATTGACCAACAAAATGATTGATGAAAATGAGACAGAAAAGAATAAATTGTATTTAGGTTTTATGGATTTGCAACAGGCGTATGATAGGATTAATAGGGAAGCTCTATGACCCAGTACTTAGCTATTAGTTCGGATATTTTTTTATGTGGGGGTTGGTGGTGGCTTCTGAAAGGATTCAAAATTACGTATGAAGATTGTGAAGGGTGTGTAAGAATAAATGGTGTCGAAAGTCATTGGTTTAATATTAATATCAGAGTGAGGCAGGGATGTGATATGTTTTCTTGGTTATTCAATTTGTATATAGATGGGGTTATGAAAGAATTAGAGGTGAGTGTGGCAGGAGATGGTGTTAGAATGATATCGACCGTATTCTGTACAGAGATATGAACTCTAATCAAAATGTTATTATAAATAAGGAAAATGTACAGAAAAAGGATGACTGTGTCGGTTCAGAAAATTTTGGTAAGGTATGTATTAAAAATTTAGTAGGGACTGTTCAACCACAGCACTCTGGTTTCACCTTTTTTAATATGATTTTATTAAATAATTTACCTATTACAAACAATATGGTGGCAGGTCAGGTAAATGAGACAAGCATCTCTATGAACTCTAGCTATAACAGTTTTGAAAACGATGAATGCAATTGCATTCGTGAACCAGTCTTCAACGAGGCTGAGAGTGATGAGAAAGCTTGCGAGATTTCCGGCCCAAAGCTATATAGAGTTTATGATAGGAGAAATAATAGGGTTCTTTTAATCGATACTGGGAGCGAAATAAATGTTGCAATTGCAAATGCAGTTGCAAAGCTCAAAAAGCCAATAGGTCACATTTTAGCTGCTAATAATAGTAAAATTTATGTTTATGACATTGTAACTTTAGAAATTTATATAAATTTAAATAGAAAATATATTGTACATTTTCATGTTGCAAATGTAAAATTCAATATTTTAGAGCTCCCATTTTTGAACCATTTTGGCTTTGGTATCGATTTTAAAATTGATATTTTACTTGACCCTTTGACAAATCATGCAAGAAAATTGAATAGAGATTTACCATTAAATGATACGCATGTGCATGAACTTTTACGACATCCTCTGTCAACTCCTATCACTCTTCCTCTGTCCTCACCCCCTCTATTGCCTAATAGTACATCTTTCTTTAATGAGGTAATATTGAAATATAAAGAACTTTTTCTCAATCCATATCTGTCTGAAAATAATTATAAAAAGAAAAACACAAAAAGACAAATGGACAGAAATTTTTGTGAAGTATAAAAATAAAACAGGTAGCGTAAGTACCGCATTAATAGACAAAGATGGAAATGTAACTAAAAATGAAGATTAAGAGAGAGAGAGAGAGAGAGTATTAGAAGTATTAGAAGTATTAGAGTAATAGAAGAGCTAGCCCACACTTTTCCTTATGTGGCAAAAATTAAAGGTCCTCCAATCAGAATGAGACCACGAAGAATCCCTCACAAGTTATATTCTCAAACGAGATCAGAATTTAATTATTTGCTTGCAACAGGAGTACTAAAAAGAGCAAATTCTCCATGGGCATTCTCGGTGTCCGTGTTAGATAAAGGTAATAATAAAGTTAGGCTGATATCAGACTTTAGGAAATTAAATAAACGAGCTGAGTCTGACACCTTCGGTCTGCCTAATATACAAGACGCCATCTTCATGTTGCAAGGTTACAAATACTTCTAACGTATCGACTTAACTCAAGCCTTTTATGCAATACCGCTATCTGCTGAAAGCGAAAAAATATTTTACAATCACCTGTAATCTTGGGACGTTTACGTACAGCAGTCTCATAATGGGATTTGTCAGCTCACCGTTCATTTTTCAAAGGATGATCAATATCCTTTTGCAAGATATCAACAATTGCTACATTTATATGGATGATATACATATTCATACTGTGACAAAAGAAGAACATAAAATGGTACTTGAAAGGGTGCTACAACGTCTTCAATATTTATTTATCACCTTAAACCCCGCCAAATGTAAAATAGGCGAAAAGGAAATTGATTATCTTGGATACACGATAAATGAATGCGGCGTCAGGCCGAATTTCGATAAAGTTAAAGATATACTAGAAGCCAAAAACAGTTAGAGAACTGAGGGCATTCCTTGGAAGAATTGGATTTTACCGGAATTCTCTCGTGTGTTTATCAGATATCATTGCACCCTTAAACACCTTTTTGCGTGGAAAACCCTATTCCCGGAGGAGAATAAAATGGAATACGCCCGCCGAAAAAGCATCTGAAAACGCTAAAAATGCAATAAAACACGCTTCAACATTGACCTTCCAAGCCTGTCAGGTCCCCTCAAAATTATAATTCATGCAACCGCAGATGCAGTTGCAAGCGCTATTATGACAGATGAGGCTGAAATTCACCCTATAGCCTTCTACAGTAGCATTCTATCTCCTACCGAACGCAAATATGATTACCCAAACAAACTATAAGTGTGTTTAAACAAAGTCTTAAAGAAGTATGGATATCTCGTTGCAGGAAGAGAAATAAATATCCACACGCAGTCTCAAGAGCTTATAAATAAATATAATCATATAAATGATTCTCTAAATCAAAACGTGAGAGAAGTTCGCCAAGTGAATTTACTAAGTACCTATGACGTGACTTGGAAATTAATCACAAGCAAAATAACTACTGCAAAACCAGATAATTGCAGATAAAGAAATATGCAATGACAATGTAACCATGGAAACGGAAAATTGGGAGGAGCTACGAACTCACTCAGCCAATAACAGCGCAACCGATTTAAGAAGCGAAACTGTGATTGGTTCCTCACTAAGTCACTAGCAGTGTGGAGTAAAAAATATATAACTAAATGAGCAATTAGCAGGTAAATTAGAACAATGGCAATGACCTCAGCAGTAAAAGTAAAAATGTTAAATACTAGCAGTTAAAAGTAAAAATGTGACTCTAATATGACAATTGACTATAAAAATTAAAAATTTGGCATATTGACTAATAGCAGTATAAGTAAAAATGTTAGGCAATGAGACAATTGAGCAGTAATAAGTATAAAGAATTCATATAATGTAACAATTATTCAGCAGTAAAAGTTAAATTGAGGCAATGAACAATAGCTTAGTCAAAGCAAAAATGGCATGACAATAACAGTAAAAAGTAAAAAATGTGCAATGACAATAGTGCAGTAAATAAGTTATATAATGGCAATGACATAGCAAGTAAAATAATGGCCAAATAACTAATAGTAGTAAAAGTCAAAAAATGGCAATGCAATAGTCAGTTAAAAGTAAATCATCTATTGGTGAGCTAATGACTATTATAAGCAGTATAAAGTAGAAATGTGAGCAAATGACTAATTACGTAGTAAATAGTAAAAATGGCATATGTGACATATTAGCAGTTAAATAGTAAAAATGACATATGACAATTAGAGCAGTAAGTATTAATATGGCAATGATATATACATGTAAAAGTAAATATGGTCAAATATTCAATATCAAAGTTAAAGTTAAATAAAATGGCAATGTATGAACAATAGCAGTAAAAAAGTAAAATAAATGGCGAATGACAATACTAGTAAAATAAAATATTGGCAAGACATATATAGCATTAATAAATGTAAAAATGGCCTAATGACAATAAAGGTGAGCTAGTAAAAAGTATTAATAGTGGTCAATGACAGATATGACAGTAAAAGTTAAAAAATTATGCTTAATGTGAGACAATAGTCAGTAAATATAGTTGAAAAAGTGTGCAATGACAGATTAAGCAAGTATAAAGTTTAAATATGCAAAATGTACTAATAGCAGTATATATAATGATAAACGAAATAGCATAAATAAAGTAGAGAAAGTTAGAAAAATCAAAATAGAAAGAAAAAGCATATAAATTAGTAAAAATGTTTGAAGCAAATTAAAAGATAGTAAAAAATATTGGCAAATGACAATAGCATAAACGTTATAATATTAATGGCTAATGATCAATTGCTCAGTAAAAGTTAAAAAATGGCATAAGAACAATAGCAGTAAAAAGTTAAAATAAATGGCTAATACAATTAGCTAGTACTACTAAAAAAAGTAAAATAAATTTGGCAATGACAATAGCAGTTAAAGTAAATGGCTAAATGACAAAAGATAATAATAATAGTAAAAATGGCAATGACACTTAATTAATGCAATAATAAGTAATAATATATGTGCAAATATAAACAATAGTCAGTAAAAGTAAAATTGGTATTGTGCAATGATAATTAGCTAGAAATGTAAAAATTGGCATTATGACAATAGCAGTTAAATAAAATGGCAATGACAATAGCAGTTAAAATAAAAGTGGCAAGTAAAGAGATCGTAAAAAGTAATTAAAATGGCAAAGGCACCATAAATATATAATTAGTAAAAAAAATAAGCAATAAGTTGCATCTAACAGTAGAAGTGATAAATGGGCTAAATAGACAATAGTCAGCCCAAAAGTAAAAAATTGGCTAATTGACCAATAGCAGTAAAATGTAAAAAATGGACAATGACAATAGCAGTAAAATAGTAAATAAATAGCGCAAATGACAATTTTTAGTAAAATATAATAAATGGCAGGCATTAAGCAGTTAAAGTAAAAATGGCATGGACAAGAGCAAGTTAAAAAGAAAAAATATAAAAATAATGACAATAGCAATTAAAGTAAAATGGCTAATTAAAAATAGAAAGAATTAGTTAATAAAAATTTATAACAACCATAGCAGTAAATGTAAAATTGGCAATGTACCAAAGTGCAATAGAAAAAAAAATGGTAAATGAACAATAACAGTAAAAGTAAAAATAGCATATGACATATAAGCTCAAAGTAAAAGGTATATTAATGGCTATTAGACTAAATAGCATGTAGAAATGTAAAAATATTCAATTATGATCAATATATCAGAGGTAAATAATTGTTGGATAAAATGAGCAAATGACAGATATAGCAAGATAAAAGTAAATTGGACAATGAGATCAAATAGTGAGCCGTAATAAGTAAAATGGCAATTGAAAATGCAGTAAAAAGTAAAAACACGGAACAATTAAGCAGTAATATAAGTAAAAAATGTGCACAATGACAATAGCAAGTAAGAGAAGTAAAATTGGACAATATTGAAATTATATTAAAAGTCGATGGAATAACGAAACCATTCCTTTATATAGAGTATTGAAAAGTTAGGTATGATGAGAAATAGAGTAAAGTAAAAATGCTGGGTTATCCCATATTACTGAGAAACAAAGCCATTCTAAGCTGATCATTATGTATAGAATAGAAGATATGTCAAACACACCTCCACCGTGTCTAATATTAGTAAACTAAGCACAACGAAAATAAATAATAAAAGTAAAAAATGGCAATGACAATATGCAGAAAAAGTAAAAATGGCAATTGCCACCAAGCAGTAAATAGTATTAAAATTTAAGTGAATTAAGAGAACACTATAAAAAGTAAAAATTACAATTCCACAATCAGAAATAAAAATGGCAATTATCATAGCAGGAAAAGTAAAAAGTAAATAAGTGGCAATAACTAATAGGCAGTTAAAAGTAAAAAATAGGCAATGACAATAGCAGTATAAAAATAATAATATAATGGTGAATGACAATTGAGGCAGTTTAAAGAGTAAACACATGGCATATTTGCAATAGCAGTAAAGTAAAATGGCATAATGAGATTGTCACATGTAAAAGTATAAAAATGGCAATGGGCAATAGCGTAAAAGTAAATGGCTCATTATGATAATAGCTTAGTAAAAAAGTAAAATGGCAATGTAACAATATTAGTAAAAGAATAATTATGGTCCAATTTACAATTGAGCTAATAAAAGTTATTTTAATAGTTAGGACAAATACATAAATGACACTGAAATAATCTTATTAAAGCGGTAAAAGTTAAAATTGAAGCAATTGTTCCCAAAATTTATTCGCAAAATGTATGGCAATTAGCAATAGTCAGTAAAGTAAAAAAATGGCAAATTCATTCAAATAAAACTACTGACCAAACATTCAATTCACAGAACAATTTGACCTATCTATTAAGGTTACCTCTAGAGTAAAAGTTAAAAATATTGAGGTCAAATGACAATAATAGGCAGTAAAATAAAAATAATATGGAGAGTACAAATAGCATATAATAATAAAATACAAATGCAACTATATTAAAATACTTGTAGCAATGACCAATTATAGAGCTAGATAAGTAAAAAGTAAAAATGTATAATTAAGACAATTCTAAGCAGTAAAAATAAAATGGCAATGACAATAGAGTTAGTTATGGCCAGATGACATTATAGCATAATAATAAAAGTAAATATAAATGGCAATATAAAAAGTTAGCAAGTTAAAAAGTTAAAAATGGCATCATTCGTACAAGTAAGTGACATATAAAATAGTCATAAAAATGGCAAATGACAATAGGCAGTAAAAGAAAAATTGGCTCAATGACCAATAATCAATAAGTAAAGTAACAAATGGAAATTGACATATAATAGGCGAGTAAAAGTAAAATTGGCAATGACTATAGCAATTAAAAAAAAAATTGGGCAATAAAAATTCATAAGTATAAAGGTCCCAATGGCCAAAATGAACAATAGCAGTAAAAGTAATAATGTCAATTCATATAATCAGATTAAAGTATAAAACTAAAAAATGACAATAAGAGTAAAAGTGAAAATGGCAATGACAATAGCAGTAAAAGTTAAAATGGCAATGACAATAGCAAGTTAAAAGTAAAAATGGCAATGTCAATAGGTTAGCAGTAAAAAGTAAAAAAAGCAAAACATAGCCATATGAGTCATTACTGTAGCACTATCTGAGCAATTGCAGGACAGCAAATAAAAAATGGCAAAATGACCAATAGCATAAAAGTAAAAAATGGCTATGCAATTGGCAGTATAAAATAGTAAATAACGAGCAGAGACAAATAGCTGTAAAAAGTAAAAATGGCAAATGACCATACCAGTAAAATTAAAAATGGCCGAATGACAATAGCATGTTATAAAAGTAAAAAATTGGCATGAGACACATAACAAGTTAAAGTAAAAAATGGCTATGACAATATAGCAGTAAGTAAATGCTCAAATGACAATAGCAGTAAATAAAGATAAAATGGCAATTGACAATAGCAAGTTAAAAAGTAAATGGCAAATAAACAATGGGGATTAAAAGTAAAAATAGCAAATGAGACCTAACTGGCGATGAAGTGAATATTTAGCAAATAAGCAGTAAAAGTAAATAAAATGGCTAAATATATGAAAATTAAAGTAAGGTAAAAAATGTTCAAATGGAGACCCAATAAGCAAAACAATAGCATAATAAAAGTAAAAATGGCAACAGACAATAGCAGTAAAGTAAAAAAATGGGCAATGACATTATCACAAGTGAGTAAATAAGTAAAAAAGGCACATGGGAGGAAAAATACTAAAAGGTTAAATGAAATAGTTAATTACAGTATAAAAGTATAAAAATGGCGATTAATCTGTTTCTATTTACATGAAACCTAATAGGCAATAACATAATAGCAGTAATAAGATAATAAAATGGCAATGACAATAGCAAGTAAACAGTAAATGGTGACAATGACATCATAATAGCAGTGAAAAGGTAAAAATGCATATGAACATATAAGCAGTAAAAGTAAATGGCAATAACAAATTATAGCAGATAAATAAAAAATGGCAATGACATAAAGTGTAAAAAGTAAAATGGCAATAAAATTATTTATTAGTAACAGATAAAAAAATGGCAAATGACGACATAATTAAGCAGTAAAAGTAAAAAATGGAAAATGACAAATAGGCAGTTATAAAATGTAAAAAGTGGCAATGTCAATAGCATTAAAAGTAAAAATGGCAATGACATTAGCAGTAAAAGTTAAATAATGGCAAATTGAATAGGCAGTAAAGGTAAAAATGGCAATGCAATATGCAGTATAAAATAGTAAAATAATATCAAAACCAATAGCAGTAAAAGTAAAAATGGTACTGACCAAAGCTGAATCTATATAAAGTATAATAATGGCAATGACAATAGCAGTAAGTAATGGCAATGACAATTTAGTCTTCGACGGTTAGGACTATAAGAAAAATATATAATTGGTCAAATGAACAAACTAGCAGTACAAAGATTAAAAAAAGGTGGTAATAGCGAGTGACTATACTCGCAGTAATAGTGAAAAATAAGATGCAATGAAATATAGTAGTAAAAAGGTAAAGCAATGATATTATCAATAGGAAAAGTATGAAAAATTAAGAATATATTGGCATGCAATGACAATAGCATAGTAATATTATGTTTAAACATTAATTGTTGGAACAATAGCAGTAAAAAGGTAAAAAAATATGAGAGAGCAAATGTGACATAATAGACGGAACAAAAGGTAAAAATTGGCACATTGACCAAATAGCAGTAAAAGTATAAATGGCAATGACAATAAGCAGTAAAAGTAAAAATGGCAAATGGCAATAGCAGTAAAAGTAATATAAATTGAAGCCAATGACAATAGAGAAAAAGTAAAAAATGGCATAATGTGAGGACAATAGCAGGTAAAAAGTTAAAAAATGTAGCAAATGACATAAGAGTAAAAAGTATAAAATAATGTAGCATATGTGACAATATATGCAAGTAATAATAAGTAAAAATGGCAATGACAAATGAGCAGTAAAAGTAAAAATGGCAATGATAATTGCAGTAAACTAAAATGGCAATGATAATAGCAGTAAAAGTAAAAATGACAATATACAATATAGCAGTAAAAGAGTAAAATGCAATGACTCAATAGCTAGATAAAAATGTAAAAAAATGGCAGAAAAACAATAGCAGTAAAAGTAAAAAATGGCAATGAAAAAGTAAAGTATAAAATGTAAAAATGAGGCATGAATAAGCAGTAAATAGTAAATAACATATGCCAAGGCTAGATTAAAGGAATGATAATAGCAATGAAAATGCAATAGTAAAAGTAAAAATGGTCATGACCATAGCAGTAAAAAAGTAAAAATGGCAATGACTATAGCAGTAAAAGTAAAAATTGAGCAATGACAATAGCAAGTCAGAATAAAAAAAGGGCAAATGGACAATAGCAGTAAAAGTGTAAAAATTTGGCAATGGCCAAAATAACAGTAAAGGTAAATAATGTGCACTATGACCAAATAGCAGTAAAAAGTAAAAAATGGCAAATGACAATAGCGTAATACTACTACTATTACTAGTACAACAATAGCAGTAAATAATAATAATGGCATAACTGCTTTAGCAGTAATAAGTATAAAAATAACAATTAGGACAATAAGCATTATATAATAAAAAAAAAAAAAATAGAGGTTTAAACAAATAAAAATAATGGTAGGGGGGTGAAGGTAACCCATAAAAATGGGAAAACAAATGAGGGGGGGGGGGAACTAGATAAGCTGAAAGTAAAGTAAAGCACCGGGAAAATGACAATAGCAGTAAAAGTAAAAATTGCAATGACAATAGTAGTAAAAGTAAAAATGGAAATGACAAAAATGGCAGTAAAAGTAAAAATGGCAATGACCAATAGCAGTAAAAGTAAAAAATCATTCAAATGACAATAGAGTTAAAGTAAACATGGATTAATGAACAATAGCGTAGATAGTATTAAAAAGGCAAATGACAAGTATTAAGCACAGTAAAAAGTATAAAAATTAGGTCAATTATGAAATAGATAAAAGTTAAATGGGCAATGACAATAGCAGTAAAGTAAAAATGGGGGCAATGACAATAGCAGTAAAAAAGGTAAAAAATGAACAATGATATACAATAGCCAGTAAAATTAAAATATGGTACAATGAACCAAATAAACAATAAAAAGTAACAAATGGGCAATGATAATTAGAAATATAAAAGTATAAAAATTGGCAATGAAAGAAAGCATTTGTAGTTATAAATGTCATTGACTCTAGAAAAGTTAAAAGTAAAAATGGCTAAATTTATTTGGAACATAAATTGGCAGAATTCCACTGTACTCAATAAGCAGATTAAAAAGTAAAAATTAGGCAAATGAACATTTAAGCAGTAAAAAGTAAAATAGGCAATGACCTATAGCAGTAAAAGTAAATAAGGCAATGGCAAATACAGTAAAATGTAAAAATGGCAATGACAATAGCAGCTAAAGTAAAAAGAGAATATTGCAAGAACAATAGCAGTAAAAGTAAAATGGCACAATGACAATGAGCAGGTAAAAGGTATAAATGGGCAATGACAATATGAGCAGTAAAAAAAGTAAATTGAGCAAATGAGACATTAAGCAGATAAAAGTAAAATGGCGTATGACAATACATGACAGTAACAAGTGAGTTAAAATGGCAATAACAAATAGCTAGTAATAGGTGTAAAAAATGGGCAATGACAATAACAGTAAAAGTAAAGAAAATGGCTGAAAATAATTTCAATATAAAAATGTTAAAAATGGGCAAATTAAATATAATAAAGCGTATAAAAAAATGTAAAAATGGCAATGAACAATAAGCAAGGTAAAAGTAAAAATGCAAATTGACAAAATCGTAGCAGTAAAAGTAAAAACGGTCCAATTAGACTAATAGTAGTCAAGATAGTAAAAACTGTGGCACACATGCCAGCTAGCAGAACTGAGCCAATTGATGGCAATAAAATTTCATGGTTCTATTGGCAATGACCAATAGCACGTTAAAAGTAAAGAAATGGCCATGGACCATATGTGAGGCAAGTAAAAGTAAATATATGCAGCAATTAGCAAAGTACAGGTGAGTAAAATTTGGCAATGGATAGCCCTAGAGTAAATAAGTAAATAATAATGGATCCACTTTTCTTTGGGTTGGGGTTGTGGAATAAGAAGTAAAGTAAAAAGTAGGTGAGAAATTCAATAGCATGTAAAAGTAAAAATGGCAATGAACAAAGCATTAAACATTAAAAAAATGTGGAGCAAATGACAATAGCAGTAAAATAAGTGAGTAAAAATGGCATAAGTGAGATACACAATAGCAGATAAAAAGTAAATGGGCTTATGACAATATTAGTACATAAAAATGGCAATGACGATAGCTAAAAGTATAAAAATGGCAAATGACAATAGCAGTACAGTAAAATGCACTCGACCAATAGGCAATAAGCAGTAAAGTAAAAATGGCAATGACATATATGAGCAGTAAAGTAAATATTGATGTGCATTGATACAATAGTGCAGTTAAAAGTAACAAATGGCAAATGATCAATAGCAGTAAAATAGTATACATCGGAGCAAATGTGACAAATAGCAGTAAAATCTAAAAATTGGCATGACAATAGCAGTTACAATAGGTTTAAAAAATGTACAAATAACCATAGCAGTAAAAAGTAAAAAATGGCATAATGACACATAGCAGTAAAAATGTAAAAATGGCATAAATTGAACAATAGTCATAAAAGTAATGGCAATGACAAAGTCAGTAAAAGTAAAAATTGGCAATGATACAATAGCAGTTAAAGTAAAAAATGGCAAAGACAATAGCAGTGAAAGTAAAACTGGTCAAATGACATCATAGCAGTTAAAAGTAAAAACGCTATATGACAATAGCCAGTTAAAATTAAAAATGGCAATGACAATAACAGTAATAAAGTAAAAAATGGCAAATGGACAAATAGCAGTAAATAGTAAGTAAACAATGGCAAATGCCAAAATATGCAGTAAAGTAATAAATGGCAATGAATTAGCAGTAAAAAGTAAAAAAAAGGCATAAATAGTAGTAAAAAGTAAAAATGGCAATGATAAATATAGCATTAAAAGTTATAAATGGCAAATGGTGAGAAACAATAGTCCAGAAAGTAAAAATGGCAATGACAATAGCAGTAAAATAAATATATATATGGCTCATAACAGAATATAGCAGTAAAAGTAAAAAAAAAGTGACAATGGACAATAAGATGCAGTATAAAAAGTAAAAATTGGCAACACATTAGCAGTAAAAGTTAAAAATGGCAATGACAATTTATATAGACAGTTTTATTTTAAAAAAAGTAATCAAATGTTTGTCAAATGACAATTGCAAGCTCTATCAAAGTTTTACTAACAATTAAGCAGTAAAAGTAAAAATGGCCATGACCAATAGTAGTAAAAGTAAAAATGGCAATGACATAATGCAGTAAAGTTAAAAAATGGCATATGAGTCAATTAAGCAGTAAAAGTAAAAGTAAAAGTGGCATTACAATAGCAGTAAAAGTAAAAATGGCTAATATGAAAATGATTTTAAAAGTAAACAGAAACACCAATAAGCTAGTAAAAAGTAAAAAAGGCAATGAACATAGACTCACAAAGAATGTAAAAATTGGCAATGAACACATAACAGTAAAGTAAAAAATATGGCAAAATGACAATAGAGTCAAATTATATATAAAATGGCTACAATGAACATAGTCCAGTAAAAAGGTAATAAATGGGACAATGCCAATAAGGCAGTAAATAAAAAATGGAATAACAATAGGAGTAATAATAAAAAGGCAATGGTGAAAGTAGAGTATAAAAAGTAAAAAAATACAACTACAAGGACTATAAAACAATGGATAATAAGAAGATTGAGGACCGATAAAATAAAAGTGTAGGAAATGAAACAATAGCAGTAAATAGTAAAACATGGCAATGACTAGCAGTAAAGTAAAATTGGCAAATGACAATACGTCAGTAAAATGAGTAAAAATGTTAATTGACAATAGCAGTAAAAGTAAAATGACATATGATCAAATATAAGCAGTAAGTTTCAAATGGCAATGGCAATATAAAGCGTACATATTATAGATTAAATTGAAAACCATTAAATAGTGAATGGCAATGACAATAAGCATGGAGTCTAACTGTTCAGGTTTGATGTTCACAGTGGGCAGCTTGACAATTAGTCATGTATAAAATTAAAATGATAATATTAAGTGAAGTTAAATGGCATTGAAAATACTTCAAGAAAGAATCAAAATGGCAGTGAGAAAAGAAGTAAAAAAGTAAAAATAATGGCTCATATGACAATAGGCAGTAAAAGGTAAAAATGGCAAATAACAATATAGCATAAAAGTTAAAATGACAATTGAATAGCATAAAAAGTAATAAAAATGGCAATGACAATTAGCAGTAAAAGTAAAAAATGGCATGACAATAGGCCAGTAAAAAGTATAAAATGCACAATATGACATTAACCCAAGTAAATAGTTAAAATGGCATGAAAATAGTATAGAGTACAAGGATCCTTGGCCAAACACACTCAATAAAATGTGAAAATATAGATTAAAAGGTCATACAATAACAGATAAAGCAGTAAAATAGTAAATAAATGGGCAATGACACATGCGAAGCATAGTAAAAAGTAAAAATTGGCAATTTTAGAGCTAAAAAAGTAAAAGTGGCAATGAAAAATAGCAGTAAAAGTAAATTAGGCAATAGAACAATAACAGTTAAAAGTAAAAATGGCCCAATGACAATATCAAGTAAATAGTAAAAATGGCCAATGAACAATTGCTCACAAGTAAAATGTAAAAAATTAGGACATAATGACAATAGCAGTAAAAAGTAAAAAATGCAATGACAATAGTAAAGTAAAAGTAAAAATGCAAATGACAATAGCAGTAAAAAGTAAAAAATGCATATGTTCAATATGACATGATAAAATATAAATGTCAATGACAATAAGCAATGATAAAAGTAAAAATGGCAATGACAAAGCAATAAAAGTTAAAAAATTGGAAATTTGAGACAATGCAAGTAAATAGTATAAAAAATAAGGTATAAAAAAAAATTATGCAGTAAAAGTAAAATTGGCAATGACAATAACAGTAAAAGTAAAAATGGCAATGACAATAAGCAGTAAAAGTTATAAATAATGGCTAATGACATGAGCAGTAAAGAGTATAATGGCAATATGCCATAGCAATATATTAAAGTAAAAAGGCAATAACAATAGCAGTAAAAAATAAAAATGGCAATGAAATAGCAGTAAAGTTACTTGGCAATCACCAACGATACATGGACAGAAATATAAAAATGCAATTGAAAATAGTGTTAGCAGTAAAAAAGTAAAAAAGTGGAATGACTCATAGGCAGTAAAAGTAACATGCTAATGACAATAGCCAGTAAAAGTATAAAATGGCAATGACAATAAATAGCAGTAAAAGTAAAATGTTATGACAATAGCAGTAAAAGTGTTAAAATGACAATGACAATAGCATATAAAGTAAAAATATCTACTTAGCTTTTATAAAAGTAAAATGGCGAAATGACAATAGCAGTAACAAGTATAAAAATGGCAATATGACAAAGCAGTAAATAAGTATAAAAATGGCGAATGACAATAGTCAGTTAAATAGAGTATAAATGGCAAATTGACAATAGAAGTAAAAAATATAAACCATGACAATTAGTTGGAGTAAAAGTAAAAAATGTAAATGCAACAGGTTAAGTTGTATGAAAGTAATGAAAGTAACAGATAAAGTTATATGGCAATAACCATAGCAGTAATAAAAAGTATAAAATGGTGACAATGACATAGCAGTAAAAGTAAAAAATACCAATGACAATAGCAGTAAAAGTAAAAATGGCAATGACAATAAGCAGAAAAAGGAAAATAATGGCAATGACAGATAGTGGAGCCGAAGCCGTAAAGCCGGAGCTGTCACTAGCAGTAAAAGTAAAAATATATTGGGTGGTCAAACTCGGAGCCAGATCAAATAAATTTGAGTCTGACAATTTTCAAATAATGGAACGGGCGCAGTTAAATTTTAAAAATGGTCGAGCCAGTGTCGTGTATTTTAAAATGTCAGAGCCAGGGTTAGATATTATAAAATGACATAGCTGGTGCCGGATTCAGCCTGGTTATATTTTCAGAACGCTATTTCATCATGTTATAAATATAGCCAATAATATGTTTATCATGTTAATCCCCAGTATTGAAACCCCTTTCATAATATAAAGGAATAATTGATTGTGAAATTGTTTTGTAATCTTGTATTATCCTCTTTCTTGGTAATTACCGGTATTCTTGTATTATGCTCTTTCTTGGTAATTATTCTTGTTGTATTATCCTCTTTCTTGGTAATTATTCTTGTATTATCCTCTTTCTTTGTAATTATTCTTGTTGTATTATCCTCTTTCTTGGTAATTATTCTTGTATTATCCTCTTTCTTGGTAATTATTCTAGTTGTATTAAAATATTTCTTGGTAATTATTCTGGTTATATTCTTTTTCTTGGTAATTATTCTTGTTGTATTATCTTTCTTGGTAATTATTCTTGTTGTATTATCCTCTTTCTTGATAATAATTCTTGTTGTATAATCCTCTTTCTTAATAATTATTCTTGTTGTATTATGCTCTTTTTTGGTAATTATTCTTGTTGTATTATCCTCTTCTTTTGGTAATTATTCTTGTTGTATTATCCTCTTTCTTATTCTTGTTGTATTATCCTCTTTCTTGGTAATTATTCTTGTTGTATTATCCTCTTGGTAATTATTCTTGTTGTATTGTGCTCTTTCTTAGTAATTAGTCTTGTTATATTATGCTCTTTCTTGGTGATTCTTGTTGTATTATGTTCTTTCTTGGTAATTATTCTTTTTGTATTATCCTCTTTCTTGGTAAATTATTCTTGTATTATCCTCTTTCTTGGTAATTATTATTTTTGTATTATCTTCTTTCTTGGTAATTAGTCTTGCTATATTATGTTCTTTCTTGGTAATTATTCTTTTTGTATTATCCTCTTTCTTGGTAATTATTCTTTTTGTATTATCCTCTTTCTTGGTAATTATTCTTAT
>JABUQX010033997.1:15000-30000 GCA_015478945.1 Trachelipus rathkii | reverse complement strand
CCCATATATTAAAGTTGTCAGGCTTTCATAAATATGTTTGTTGATTTTATCCTCAAGAAATATGAAAAACTGATTTACAGATTTTGAATAATGGTTTATCAGCTGCGAAGTTGAAAAGCAAACTATCGCATAATTAATATTTAGTATGTTCAATACCATATTCATTTCATGTTAATTATAAGTTGTCAATGGTAATGGTAGTCTTTTTGTCAGGTTTTTATTTCAAAATTTGAAAAAATGAAAATGAGAAACTGATTTACAGATTTTGAATAATGCTTCAGCTGCAAAGTTGAAAAGCAAACGCATAATTAATATTTAGTATGTTCAATACCATATTCATTTCATAATGTTAATTATAAGTAGTAGTCTTTTTTATCAGGTTTTTATTTCAAAATTTCGTTTTTAGGAAGTTGGAACACGAGATGAATACTTCAGTCGGTTTGACCCTCATGAAGAGCATGATGCCTTTAGGAAAGCTGAACAGAGACTTGAAGAACGACACAGAGAGAAAGTTTCTAAGGTGTGTTGGTATTACAGTTCAAGTTAACCTAATATGTCTATATTTTTAAAGATATTCTTCAGAATATTTTAAAATGTCATTGTAATTTAAGATATTAAATTTATTTGACCTATTTAAAAATTAATTTTAACCTTTGTGCTTGAAAATATTCTTTGTTTAGTGTTCCCTTATATTTTAATAGTCTAATTAATTATCTATGACAAGTTATTGTTCTTATTCAATATTTTTCTGTTCTTATAAATTGTAGATTATGAAAGAATGGTCAGAACTTGAGGAGCATTACAAAACATTGCATATGGAAGACCCAGCCGGTGCTGAAGATTTTAAGCGGCGAATGACTATGAGGTTCCAGGAAACTGTCCAATCTGTTGAGGCAGAGAATGAAGCCGAAAAACACCAGCTCACGGCTTTACATCAACAGAGAATAGTCGCACATATCAATGAAATGAAGAGAGAGGCTATGACTTGTTATACAAGAGCTCTTTCCGCCACTCAGACAAATGTAAGAATTTTAATAAAAATTTTGTGTTAAAAATATGAAAATCTTTACAAACTTTATTCCTCTGATCGAGATATGCTTCATTTGCCCCAAGTTCTGCAAATTTAAACAATTTCTCTGTATTCATATATCTGAATATATATATATATATATATATATATATATATATATATATATATATCTTATATATATTTATATTTATATATATATATTTTTATATGCTTTAATATATATATAATATATGTATATATATATGTATAGCATAATAATAATATAATAATAATTAATAAGATATATATATATATATATATATATATATATATATATATATATATATATATATATATTTACTTTTACATAATATATATATATATATTTATGTATATAATAATAAAAATAAAATAATATAATAATATATGCTACTACTAATATATAGTAATAACTTAATATATATGCTTAATATCTATAGCATAATATTATATATATATATATATATATATATTTATTGATTATTTTGATATATTGATGTCGTATCCTACGAATTCAGCTTCCTTTGCAGACACATAAAGTGCAAAAGTGTTTACAAAAGCTGTTGCGAGCTCTCAATAAGGATCGCCATCATACTGTTTCACATTTCAAACATCTTCTAAACTCTGATTACGAGGCTGCTGACAGAGAAAGAGACTCTACTCTCCAACATTTGGCTGATCTTGATAGAATGGTTAACCAATCTTTAAATATGCTGGCCAGGTAAGCTATTGTTTTGTCTTTTTAAATAATCATTGATGAACACAATTACAATAGAACATAGTTTCAATATACTGCCTTTGGTAATTTTATAAATTTATCTTACTGTTCGCCTTATTATATTTGTGTCCACTTTCCATCTTCGGTCTGTTTGTGATATTTTATATCTTTGACACTAGTTCCACCTTATATATAGGGGCTACAATACCCCATCACTATATATATACCGAGTGTAATTTACGATTTGGAGACCACAAATTAACTCACTTGTCTATATAAATATATAAATAGAAAATTTATTTAACTTAAAACATATTTACAAGTAATCGCATTTTTAATCCCCATTTCTTCGCTCTTAGGAAACCTGAATTATATGCTAAAATTGGACGACTCATGCACGAATATGCAGCCACTCTTCGTAGCAAGGATATAACACCTCCAGAATTAACCCCTGCTCCACCAAGGGACAAAGATGGTAAGATGTTTATTTATGTTTAAATTTAACTTAATTTTCCGAAATAATTAGAGGATGTGTAAATCATATTTTTATATTGAAGCAAATAAGTGGGAAAATGAAAGATGAAAAATACTGTATTTAGGTTTCATGGATTTTCAGCAGGCGTACAACAGGATTGATAGGGAAGTTTTGTGGCAGGTGTTAAGTGATATATGGTGATCTTGGTAGGCTTCTAAAGGGAATCAAAAATATGTATGTCGATAGTGAGGCTTGTGTAAGAATAATTAGTGGAGTGTGAATGGGTTAATACTAATAGTGGAGTAAAGCGAGGATGTGTTATGTCTTGATGGCTATTTAATTTGGATTGGGTGATGAAAGAATTATAGGTAGAGGTGACAGGGGAGGGTGTTAGATTGATGGGGAATAGAAGAGTGTGTAGTGTGTCCTGCTTATTGTACGTAAATGATTTGGATTTGTGTGGCGAATCTAAAGAGAGTTTGAGAGGATTGGTAGAGGGGTTATAACAGAATGTGTAAAAGGAGGAATTTGAAGTAAACGTAGATAAGAATAAGGTGATGGTGATGGGTGAGGAGGGTCAATAGTGTGAATCATGTTGGATGGCGAGCAACTTGAAGTATCTGAGTTTGAATATTTAGGCTATATGTTGGATGAAAGGGAAACGGATGATGCAAAGTTTAGTAGGAAAGTTGCAAGTGGTAGGAAAATGTGGCTGGTGTAATTATATATTTGGTGACTTCAATGCAATTAAATCTTGAGTGCGCTAGGGTTTTGCATGAGGGTATGTTGTTGTTATTCCTTCACTGACTCAATCCACTTTTTCTTCGTTCTCTCAGCCGGTCGATTCCCAATATATTAACCACTATGCATCCGCTTAACCAACCAACTATCATCCATCCTTTCCACATGATAAAACCATCTCATTGTATTTATTTATTTTCTCATTTACTCCTTTCTTCACGCCACACAACTCCCTAATGCGTTCTTTACTCATTTTATCAATTATTAACACGCCCCTAAGATTGTCCATCTGAACACATTGTACTTTAGATCTATACCTCTTATTCCAGACCATAGTTTCACTACTATACATCAACACAGGTAACAACATACCCTCATGTAAGACCCTCGCGCACTCGACTTGTCCCTTTACATCCACCAAGGATTTAATTGCTCCAGCACCTTCCTACCATTCACAACATTCCTACTACACTTTGCATCATCCGTTTCCTTTTCATCCAACATATATCCCAAGTATTTAAACTCAGACACTTATTCCAATTACTCACTATCCAACATCACTTCACACCGAGGACTTTCCGCACTCACATCCATAGCCTTACTCTTAACTACGTTTACTTTCAAACCCCTCCTTTTACACACCCTGCCAAATCCCTCTACCAATCATCTCAAACTCTCTTTAGATTCGCCACACAAAACCAAATCATCCCTATGGTAGGGCATCACCTTCATTCCATCATTCTAACACATTCCCCTGCCACCCCCACCTCTAATTCTTTTATAACCTCATCCATATACAAATTGAATAACCATGGAGACATAACACATCCCTGCCTCACTCGGCTCTTAACAATAAACCAATCACTTTCAACTTCATTAATTCTTACACACGCTTCACAATCGTCATGAATGTAATTTTTTCTCAATTGAAGATTTAATTAAATTCTTGACGTGTGTTTTGAGTTTTACTAAAGTTAATACTATTCATTTATTTTGATAATTTAAATTCAGAAGTTGCATTTTAGGAATAATCATTGAAGAAGTATTTTCTCTCTTCCATTGTTTCATCCAAGATATTTTCCAAATTGATAATTTTTTCCCTCAAGATTCCACTGATAAGGATTTATCGTAGTGATGTTTGTATCTATGGCAATCACTTTCAACTCCATTTATTCTTACACATGCTTCACTATCTCCACGAATGTAAATTTTTTTCTCAATTGAAGATTTAATATTAAACAATAGCCCTTTTATTGTTTAATATTTCTTCCTAGCATGTAGTAATACATTGAATTCAAGTGTGAAGGCGTATTCTGAGTTAATTTAAGCTTCTTTACAGACACTGCAATCCCGTCAGCTTGTTAACTACCGAAACAGGATGGTTAAGGTGTTTTGCAGTTTTTCTATTGGTTGTAATTATATTCTTTACAGGCAACATAATATAGCAATTAAAAATTACAGGATATGAGTAATAACTATATTAATTGGGTACTTAGAAACAATAACTGTCCTATTGAACGGTAATAATCTAATTTGTTTACCGTTTCATCCCCATTCCTGACAATTTACTCATTATTACAAACATTTATTGTTATTTTAATTGACTATTAAGCTTATATATACTACGAAATTCTTTTTGATTTTTTTTAGTATAAAATTACAATTTTGGGGTAGCTAATCTTAAATTTAAAGCTTATTTTAATTGTTAACAATTTTAATAAAAAGAATTTCTTGGTGATGAAGATGACGCAGATGATGAAATGGATAGTGATGGTGAAGATGATGATGATTACGATGACGATGACGACGACGAGGAAGAAGAAGATGCAAGCGACGATGAAGATGACAACGATGAGGATGATGACAGCGAAGATGAAAATGTTCAGGTAAACTTTTGATAAATATTATTATTATTATTATTATTATTATTATTATTATTATTATTATTATTATTATTATTATTATTATTATTATTATTATTATTATTATTATTGCATGGCGATGGTAAAATCACTTAAAATGTCATAAAGCAAAAACAATCATGCCATTAAAGTTTTTCCATTTTTTTTTAAGTCATATTAAAATAAGTAATAAACCAATTTTTTTTAGGAAGACAGCTGAACAAAGAAATTAAGCTTACTTTTGAAAGAATACTTATTCATTACAAAATTAAAAATTATATTTGGGAGTAAGGAAAAGTACTGTAATGTAATTATGTTTAAAAGCTTAATGACTTCGTGTACTGCTCAATAAATAATAATTTTATTAATGATTTCACTTTTAATTAATGTAGGTAGCCATGCGGACATTGATTCTCTATTTAAAATAGAAAGTTGTGTGACTTTGACGAAGTGAAAATGGAGAGAGTTAAAAATACTTTTAATTTTCAAATACGCTTCTAGCAAGGTATTGATCCTTGCCGTCAGAATAGATGTGCTAGGCCGGGTAAAGGATAAATGAGATGGTCTTGTTTCGTCAGTAAGAAGATTGCGTACATATTATTTATTACACTGGGTGTACTTTCTCTCTATATTACGACTTGCGTGTTTAAATTAGTTTTGTCTGTTTTAGACAGGTTCTCTGAGTCAGGTTCTCTTTGTCAGGTTCTCTTTGTCAGGTTCTCTGAGTCAGGTTCTCTTTGACAGCTCCAACTGGGTTCCATCATTTTAAAATTATATAACACAATATGACTCAGTCTCGGAACATTTTTTTTTATTTTTCCGTGTGGGATAAAGCAAATTTTAGATTTGTGTTTTATTGTGTCATATTGTAATTGTATTGGGTAGTAACTTAAAACTACAAACTGAGACGAAAAAAAGAATTTAGAGAAATACTGAGCAAATGAAAGAATTTAATGGGGTTTGCATAAACCGTACCAACAGGGTTACATGATATATATATATTTTTTTTAAGTCTGGCTATCGAAATTATTAGAATTTAACGATTTAACTAAATTTAAAAATTTTAAGAACTGGATAGAGAGAGTTTAATTTAGAGTAAAGAGTGTTGAAATTTACTTAGACATCTTGAAGTTGAAAAACTGAAGGTATATGAGGCAAAGATAAGTTTAAGGAGGAAGATGGCCTAGATATAGGCAAAAGATGGGGTCGTTGGAAAGTCTTGAAAAGTAGCAATGAAAGGATATTCAAAAGAAGTTAGTTTGCAGTCGTTTGAAGAAAATTGTAATTGTGAAATATTTTTTATGAAGCATTTGTGCAATTTTCAGAAATAAGGAATAGTTTGATTAGAGAAAATGTCAAGTAGAATCAATTAATTGCTTTTGAAACAAATTATTCTCTTAATAAAACAAAAGGATAGGTTCATATGTAACCCGTGATTGTTTTGTCTTATTTTTAGGGTGTATTTCTATTAAAGGAGTATCTCAGTATTAGGGATTTGTCTCATCAGGCTTTTTTTTTATTGATTAGGTTAAACTGCAGTGGGTTTCTACCAGGGATCTACTGAACCCAAATAGATTGTAGACATTGTTGGTTGTTTCAGCGACTTTTTTTTTTTTTTTTAGCCAGTTGCTTTGTTACAATTAAAGGCAGGTATGCGAAACCTGACCCATTGTAGTTTTCAGTAATTTTGTTGTATCCCATTTTGAATGAATGATGAATTTGGGAGAATGAAAGTTGAACAATTTAAATAGTTAGTTAAAGTTTACAATTTATTGTAGTTTATTTCTGGATCAGTAAGTCGTTGAAGATAAACAGTTTATGGGGAAGAGAAAAAATATAGCATTTTATCTTAATATAAAGATAAATAAATTCTTTTGAAGTTTATCAAAATTTTTTTTTATATAATTATCTCAATTAATAAAAGACTGTTTTAAAATAAACATAGAGGTATAGCATACCACTATCTTTTCCAAGCCTAATTCTTAGTGTTATGCTTGTAAATAGCTTTTTTAGCTACAAAGAATTTATATTTTTACAATTATTAGTTGGGAAATTTTTTTAGTTTTTTTTTTTATATACATACAATTATAAAAATAAATGTAAAAAATTTCAACCAGAGTGAGGAACATGATATATACCGGTATATATATATATATATATATATATATATATATATATATATATATATATATATATATATATATATATATATATATATATATATATATATCACTATATATATATATATATATATCTTTCTATATATATATAAATATATATATATAAATATATACAGACAGATAAAGTATATATATATATATATATATATATATATATATATATATATATATATATGGTATTTATAAATATTACAGGATAACCACTCCCCTACTGCAACTGAAGGTGCTGAATCCATTCCTGCAGAAGATGCCTCTGCTTCTTCATCTCCTAATGTCGCCTCACCAAGCAGTCCTACAAACAAAGACATTCCACTCTCCCCGTCTGAAGGTCTACCATCTGCAGCCTCTGTTCATCAGATGGATGTTCCTAATGTTGCTCATGCTCAGCACCACGCCTTTTCTCATAGCCAACCAGTAAGAAAAGTAGTTATTATTGTTTATTATCTATATCTACAAGCCAGTCAGTAAGATTAGTAGTAGTTATTTTTCTTTCTTATTAACTCAAAGGGTAAAATTAAATTGTGCAACTTTTCTTATTGATAAGTATGAGTACTTTCAAAAAGGTTCTGTTACTTTTTATATCTTATGGTTCCTTTAAATTTGTTTAATACTATGAGTAATAGCTTTGATTTTCAGATTTTAAGTTAAAGGCAGCAGAACTAGTAAACGTGAAGTGATATGAATATAGAAAATGGACATCATCAAAGAAAAAATGTAAATTATAAGCTGAACATCATTATAAATATGATGAGAGGGTATAGGTGACAAGAGACTAAATTTTTGTTTTCATTCCACATGTATATGTACTACTTGAGCCTATATCATCACATTTATGAAAATGAGAATGATTTAGTCCAGTATGAAATTCAGAAACAACATCTGTAATGTGCCAGTAACTATAGTTTGAGATGGCTTATTCACAAAGTAGTACAGAAATGTGTTTGGTCCGTAATTTGGCCAATAATTTTGGCAAAAAAATGTTTTGATGAGAATGAGAAAGCAAAACAACTAGAGAAAGTTAAGGTCTGTTGTCTTTATAAGGATTAAGAGCAATTTTCTCATGTTCAAGTGTAACTTCATGACATGTAATGACAATCCTATATTTCCTTTATATAAGCGATGGATTCAAATGTATTGCGAGAACCTCCATTGATTTCCTGAAATCTAAAAATGGCCAACACATTCTCACGGGTTCATTGGACGTCAACAAGGCATTTGACACAGTTCCCGTCACCTTTTAAAAGACAAAGTCTTAAACACAGACAACAGTCAAAGTTAAAAAAAATAATAGCAAATTTCCTATCATAAAGCTAGAGTCATCCAAGGACACCACTCCTCGCATTCATACAAATTATATAATGGAGTCCCCCAGGACGTCATTCTTTCAGCTACATTCTTTAACCTTTTTTTATACATGACCACCCTCATCCCATTTCCCCTTCCATAAAAATTAATAGTTGGGCTGACGATTTAATAATTACAGCTCAAAATCCATCTATAAATATAGCATGCAAAGAACTGCAACAATATATGAACCAATTGGAACAATGGCTAACAACGAACAGAATGACTGCATCACATCAAAAATTCACTTTTACCTTATTCACCCTAGACAGAAGAGTATCTTAACATCCACCCAACAATATTCCTATCAAACAATAGACTACTTCTCAGCAAACAACCCACCATCCTACGTTTGACCTTTGATACACATATGACATTCACTCCCCACATCAACATCACTTCAAGAGCCACACATAAATTAAATGCATTGTAAACACTAACTGGAACAAACTTTGACAAACAAAGAAATTCACAATAGTATGCAGACAGTATCCTCTCCTTCCTAAATTATGCATCACCTGCCTGGGCTCCCGCCCAATTTCACAATCCAATATTCTGAATTTAAAAACCTCACAAAATAAAGCTCAAGATAATAACGGGCTGCCTTAACTCCACGCCCATCCATCATCTAATAATTGAAATAAGCCCATCTTGACATGATAGGCTGTCAATAATTTTACATTAAATAACTGTCAATATATCACCCCCTGCATCAAACATTTCCAACAACCCCTCCGCACCTGGAAGAAAAAATCATACCAGCATTATACCATTCTAAAATTTACAATTCGCTTCACCCTACCTCCGGATACTCCCATTACTAAACACATTCTCTCACAATTAACTCTAGGAATGATCTCGGCATATTTGAATCGAATAACATCATGCTTCAAATACGTCCACCAGAAATATCCTGTGTAACAAGCTTTGGACCGTCAAATCTGCGTAATGTTGTCCCATCCCCACTCCGGGCACCATACCTCCAAGAATGCAAATTTAGAATCAATAAAACATCCTCCTCCCCCAATGTCAAACATCTTTTTCCTAGACTAACGACGACACAGGACATCTCTTGACAAGACTGTCGTGGTTTAGCGGACATCAGTCACAACTTCAACACTCTTTCTCTAACGGACCCCTGGGCCCGCCCTGCTGTGGTGGCACAATAAGAGAAATAAACTTTGTTATATAATGGAAGCAGGGAGCAGATTAAAAATATATATATATATATATATATATATATATATATATATATATATATATATATATATATATATATATATATATATATATATATATATATATATCCTCCTCCACCTACATATATATATATCCTCCACTCCACCTTTACTTTGCTCTTCTCAAATGGGGGAGAGGTAGTCATAACACCGGAAATAGGAAAGTGGTGAAAAATATGACGCAAGTCGAAAAGCAAGACTTACCGTTCCTTTATACCCTTAAGTGAAACTCGTCACAGTCAGAAAATCCAACCTAGGGTTTCACAGGACTGCGATGGACTCACTGTGGCATCTCTCATCAATGAGGTTTATCCCCTGGGCAAAGCCACAACCATACCCCCTCACAAAAACCCCGCCATTCACTTCTATTCTGCACCTTTCTTCTCGCACCTGCCAAAAACTCACATTTCTCCCTTCCAGGCATTCCTTAACTGACTAAATCCAATTTTTCTTTCCGGTCTCCAGCCTGTCGATTCCCAGCACACACACCATTATACATTCGCTTAACCAACCGACTATCATCCACCCTTTCCAAATGACCAAACCATCTCATCTCGATGTACTCTCGTTTATTCTCTCATTTAGTCCTTTCTTCACATCACACAACTCTCTAATGCGTTCATTCTTCATTTTATCAATTCTTCTCACACCTAACACGCCCTTAAGATTTTCCATCTGAACACATTGTACCTTAGATCTAAACCTCTTATTCCAGACCATAGTTTCACTACTATACATTAACAGAACATACCCTCATGCAAAACCCTAGCGCACTCAAGACTTAATCCCTTTACATCCACCAAGGATTTAATTGCACCAGCCACCTTCCTACCATTCACAACTTTTCTACTACACTCTGCATCATCCGTTCCCTTTTTCATCCAACATATATCCTAAATATTTAAACTCGGACACTTATTCCGGTTGCTCACCATCTAGCATAACTTCACACTGTGGACTGTCCTCTCTCACTACGATAATCTTTCTCTTATCTAAATTTACTTTCAAACCCCTCCTTTTACACACCCTGCCAAACCACTCTAAGAATCTTCTCAAACTCTCTTCAAATTCAGATAATAAGTAGGGCACCCTCCACTCTCTTCTAATCTCCATCGTTCTAATACCTTCCTCTGCCACCCCTACCTCTAATTCTTTCATAAACCAAATTCATATACAAATTGAATTACCAAGGAAACATAACACATCCCTGCCTCACTCCGTTATTACTATTAAGCCAATCACTTTCAACTCCATTTATTGGTACACTTTCTTCACTTTCGTCATACATACTTTTGATTACCATTCAGAAGCCTACCACCAACACCATACATCACTAAAACCTGCCACAGAGGTTCCATATTAATCCTATCATACGCCTGTTGCAAATCAATAAAACCTAAATAAAATTTATTTTTCTCTCATTTTCTCAATCATTTGTTTCAATGTAAAGATTTGATCCACACACCCTCTGCCACTTCTGAACGCATCTTGTCCTTCACCAATTAGTCCCTCAGTCACTCGACGCACTCTTTCGATCACAATACCAGCATATATCTTTCCTACAACACTCAATAAACTAATTCCTCTATAATTCCCAGTTTCATATATCCTCCCTAGTCCCTACCCTTATATAAGGGTACTATTATTGCTCTAATTCAATCCCACGGAACTATACCCTCTATAAACGCTTTGTTACACAACTTCCAAATCCATTCAATCACCATCTAGCCTCCGTTCGTGATCATTTCACCAATAATTCCCTCTATGCCTGCAGATTTACCATTCTTCAACTTTCTCACTCAACCCATTACCTCTTCTTTACTAATTACCTCATCCCCAAAATACCTATTCCATCTTGCACCATTAAACCCACACACATTCACTATCACCTTTCATTTCTGCCAATCTTATGCAGATTTTCGAAGTGTTCTCTCCACACTCTCCTCACATCCATTCATCAGTTATGGAAACACCATTCCTATTTAATATTCTAAGCAGATTCATCTTATTCTCATTCTTAACCTTTTGCGAATCCTTCCAAATGAGCTTCCTATTTCCTTGTAAGTCCCCATTCATCCTTCTTCCAAACTGTTCATTTCCCTCATTCTTCCTCCTTTTAGTCTTCCTTTTTTCTACTTATATAATTCCAAGCACCTTTCTTGTGAGACCTCATCATTATATATATATATATATATATATATATATATATATATATATATATATGTGTATATATGCTATATTTACTATACTATATATATATATATATATATACTTTATTTTATATATATATATATATATATATATATATATACCATGTAATTATATATATATATATATATATATAGATATACTTTATATATATATATATATATATATATATATATATATATATATATATATATATATATATATATATATATATATATATATATATATATTTATATATATATATATTATATATATATATTTGTATATATATCTCTTATATATTATCTTTATCTATACTCTTATATTAACTATATATATTTATATATATATATATATTTATATATATATATGTTTAGCTTTTTCATATATATATATATATTACAATATACGTATATATACTCCATGATGAGTGTGATAGGTAACGAATTTCCTGATACCTCATTAGTGAAAGTATAAAAGAATTGGAAGCAAGAAACAGCACCTTGATTCACATCAATATTGGCAAATTTAAAGTCATCTACTTCCTATATCTTACACTAGCTGCTACAGTAACTTGAATGAAAATCAGAGATGAGAAGATATTGTTGAAAGAGGGAAGTTTAGAAACCAATGTTTTGCGCCAGACATTGAAAGGTTTCAGTATGTCCAGTTCTTCATTAAAAGATTCAGTGAAATGCTGAAGAGAAGAGATTTTAAGAGTTTGAAAGAAGAGAAAGAAGATCACCAATTGAAAATTCCTTAAGGAAACCGTGCTTGTGATCTGAAATAAGATTAGTAGATCTTCCAAGTCTTTCTTTTAAGTATAGATTAAAAACACTTTGGCAAGATTTGAAAAGGTTGAACTGTCTTTCTAGGTACATGTTGAATGAGTACACTCTTCCATCAAAAAAGAAAAGTCAAAGTTGATAAGTAAAAATAAAACTATATTAATTTTTTTGTCAACTCTTCTTCTTCTTGCGATCTTAAATAACAATTTTCCTTATTATTTCAGCAAAGCTACAGTGTTACCAGAGAACAAACTAATCCCGAATCTCGAGGTGTTTACTTCACTTTAGCATTTGCTGGCATTGCTCTAATGGGCGCAATGATTGTTGGAATTGTAGTCTTACGACGCAGAAATAACAGACACCCACACAATCAGGTAAATTTGAGTGTGTCTATTTTTTGTCACTTGTATTATAAGTCTAGATAAGCGTTGTTTCTCATTAATACCTAGCAGCGATTATGAAATACTATTATTATATTTTGTGAATTTATTCATCTTAAATGATTCTTCTCATACATTTTTGATAATACCTATTAATTTTCTTCAGACTAGTAGATTTATTTTTGTAATGACTTTTTTTTTTTTTTTTTTTTTATCTTCCTCTTTGCCCCAAGACTGGGGGTAAGGTGCGTGTCATGCATCGGAAAAGAAAAGCAGTAGAAGAATATGACAAAAGTCGAAAGGAGAAGCTTATGCCACGCCCCTCTGGCACCATTAATTAGTAGAGAGAACTCGTCACAGACAGAAAATCCACCCTAAAGCTTCATGGGACCGCGACGGACCCTCACTATGGTAGGTAAATCGTCAATAAATGACTAGTTAGGATTTAGTACAAATTAGCTGAGACAGTAATGACTAATGGGAATAACCTGTTATTATTTAGCTAGGTTAACAAGGAAAATAACTTTATTGGTTAGATTTTGTAATTTATTAATTTGGGGATAAATGAGAGAATAAACGAGTGTATACTGAGGTGGTTTGGTCATATATAAAGGATGGATGAAAGTCGGTTGATTAAGCGGAGTATAGTGGTCCTCAGTTCTTCTACTAAAAGCTGGGGGACCAAGAAAGACCTGGAATTGTGAGAGAGGCGAAAAGAAAGGTGCATAATAGGAATGAATGGCGGGGTTTTTGTGAGGGGGTATAGTTACGGGCCTTTCCCAGGGGATGAACCCCACATTGACGAGATACCACAGTGAGGGTCCGTCGCGGTCTTGTGAATCCCTAGGGTGGATTTTTTTTTCAACTTCGACGAGCTCTCACTTAAGGGAATGATATGACTTACGTCATACTCTTCTACTTAACTGTTCCATTTTCCGTACCTCTACCCCACATTAATGGGAAGACAAGGGAGGGTAAAGAAAAGAAAAAAAATTACTATTTTGGGTTTAAGGGTTGATAGAGATTTTTGAAGTAGATAAAGAAAAAAAAATTTAATTAATCACATCGTAAATAAATGGTACATCATTATTTTAGTATTGTACTTGATAGTTTGCAAGTGTTTCGAAAGATCATTATATAAAGGCTGGCATTTTTCTTTTGCATTATTTCCATTAGATTTGTTTTGGATTTTGAATTGATTTAATGTTGATAAGGGTTACTTCTTTAATGTAAATTTTATTTTTGTTTTTGTTCCTTGCCTTGAATGAACTTAGCCTAATATGGATTTGTGTCTAAGCATTAGACTCTAATGCTATAATATGTATTGGAGCAACAATAGAAATCATCATTATTATCATCAGCTACCTATAGGTTCTCCAGAACTAGGGGTAGGGTTTACTAATATGCACCAGAAATCCTGCTTTTATTATTTTGTATAATGAAATAATTTTAGCTATGAAATAAAGTGTTCAAGTCGAGTTAAATTGGAATAAGGCTTTGGATGCAATTGTTTTGTTACCATCATAAGATTACATAAATTTAAGCTGATATTAAATGCATTACTACCTAAAGCTTATCTTTGATAAAGTGAAAGTAACCAGCATTAATTTTTCCACAGTTTTCCTCCCCACTTGATTATATTATTTCAGTCAAATTCGCTGTTTCACTTCCATTTAAGCTTTAGTAGGAAGTATTGTAGGTTTATTTTATAATGGCATAGTTAATAGTCTCATATTTAAAGATTCCATTTTTTTCAAGCTAAATTTCTGCTTAATTCATTTTATAAAATCAAAACCCAAATTATCATTCATTGTTTCATTTTTTCACTGTTACTCATTAACTGCTTTCTCAGTCTTTACAGATTATATTAAGTATATGATGTTCTTTTAACTTATTTTTCAAGGTGGCGTCTGCAGAGATTTTATTAAATTAGAAAATTTCCAATTTTTCTTTTTATTCAAATGATCATTCTGTTGTATCTATTTAGAGTAGAAATGTTA
>JABUQX010033997.1:0-10000 GCA_015478945.1 Trachelipus rathkii | reverse complement strand
GGTGAGATCGAGATGGACATAGTTTTGTTACTTATTAATAGCTTTAATCTTCCACGTTTCTATTTTTTTTATTATTATTATTATTATTATTATTATTATTATTATTATTATTTAGAAAATTTTTTTATCTTATTAACTTTTTATAATTTGAATTTATTTAAATGTTTCTGTTGAAGTGCATATAGATCTCTTTATATTTGCTACTATATCCCGATTATTATTATTATTATTATTTTAATCATTTTACATTTCTTTATATAAATATATATATATAACATATATACCTCTCCTGTATATATATATATATATAATATATATAATATATATATATATATATCTTCTATATAATTCAGAATTTTATTCCATTATTCTAATACAGTTAATTTAAACATTTTTTTTATATATATATATATATATATATATATATATATATATATATATATATATATATATATATATATATATCGTAATAGATATATTTTCTATACTATGAAAATTATTATATTATATAAATATATATATATATATATATATATATATATAATCATTATTACGCCATAAGACGTAGGAATAAGGGCCAGAAGTTAAGTCCAGTCTGTTTGTCTGTATATACTCGTAACATATTGTGCTCTTTTTCAGAATCATTTAAAAAATTTTTTTAACACATTTAATTTTTAAATGGACCTCAGTAACCAATATATATATATATATATATATATATATATATATATATATATATATATATATATATATATATATATATAAAAATATAAATATATATATATATGTCTTTATATAACTATATATATATATATATATATATATATATATATATATAAAATCAGGAATATTGGATTAACGTGTCGATGTAAACAGAGGGAGTGTATACTAATCAAATAAATAATTAAATGTTCTAATTATATTGATTTATTATTAACCTTTTAAAATGGTTTTTCTTGTTTTATGTTAAATAATTAGTTTTGTTATTATAGAATCTTGCTTGGTTAAGTTTGGTTAATTTGAGTCCAATATTTTGTTCAATTTATTAACAAGTACAATATGCTGCAGCTTTTATTCAATATTTTGGATTGTAATGTCTTGAAAATAAGCTGAATCACATCTTAGTAAATTCTTTATATTTTTTTGAGTAGATATAGTTAAGCAAATCATGAACTATTAAGAAATTTCAGTAGAAATGTTTTATATGGTTAGTTATAATTAGCAAATAAAACTACCTTACAGATTGGTTTTCAAACCAGTATACCGTATTTTTTGCTGATCTGCAATTTACTCAAGTTAGAAGAAAAAAATAAACTTTAAAAATTTGAATTGGATTATACAAGTTTATTATAAGCGGATATTTATGGTCCTCTGTATATTTGCGATAAGCGAAATATTTTAATATAACGCCATATTTGATTGTTTTGCAAATCTGTATTCAGTCATGTTTGCTTCATGATAGTTCCAAGAGGATAAACTTTGACCTAACTCAAATTTCACCCTTACAAGTGGGTGATTCATCCAATCTTTTCTTCTGTACAGAGTGGAAACCTAGCATCAGGGTGAATACTTTGACTTAAAGTAATTAGAATTCATGAACAAACTCAGAATTTTATGTTTTCCTTATATATACATATCCACATTAAGTCTTCCTTTCTTACCATATGCCCTGTCAAATAGGTGTGTTCTTACATCAAAATGAGTATCCTAACACAAAATGTCAAATATTTCGACAGCATTTGAATATGAAGTACTGCCAACCTTATGAGCTATCCAAGGTTAGATAGCCTTGGGTTATCTCGCTATCATTTTGTTAATTTTAGGATGCAATTTCTCCTTAACCTAATTCAATTACAGTTTTGTTTTGTTCCATGAAAAAGTTAGTTACGTTCTATATTATTAATATTGGTCCTTATCGATTATAGCAAAGCAAACCGAATTTTATGAAGCTTACACATAAATATTTAAAATGTTCTGAAAAGAAAAACAAAATAACGGAGAATGAGCCTGAAAAAAGTTATGTAGTAGAAAAACGTAAAATGAACATTTAAAATTAAATCTTAATATTTTATTTTTATCACTGCTTTATAATTTTTTCAGATCATTTGAGTATTTCGTACAAGTTTAATGAAAATTGGCTTGCTTCGCTGTAATTAATAAGGTTATTATTTTTACAAAATTTTGAAGTTATATAAGTAGGAAGTTAAAATCTTATTTATTTTTCCCTTTTTATCTTATATTTTCTATCAAAAAGTAATAAAAAAAAGTTTTAAAATGTATATAGCTAATACATCGTAATTATATATTTACATTGTAAATTAATGGGGCGCCTCGTGGCGTAGGAACTTGCATGTCGTTACTGAAGAACCGTTTGAAGAACGCTCCATTTATTTTCAATTTTCCCAACGGGAAAAATGCTAGTTATTCGTTTCTTAAATTGATAGTGAGGTCTACGTAGTATCGATGTTATATCCACGTTTTATCTAAGTTTGTGACTCAGACTCATACTCTGTTGTCTAAGTAACATGCCGACGTTATCATCTCTTGAACGATTGTTGGTCCGGAATAAATTTAGCAATTGTGAAGGTACTTCATTCCTCCTTCATACCTTTCTGGTGGTCTCCACACAATCCAACAACCGAAGATTACAATACACATGTTTATTAGTTGAACAAGTTCTTAAAAATTATAGTTGTACCCACGACAATTCCATTGAAGGAAGTTGGCCATGCTATGTTGTTATAAATATTATGAAGATGGTCTTTTTGAGACAATTGTCTTTACGTGGCTAGGGGAAAAGTCGGAAGTGCATTCAAACCTTTAAATATATTACAAATTAACCCTATACATTTTTCATTTATATTTTTCAATAATTTGAAATTGCTGGTTTAACAAGAACAATGTGTTAAGGGTATGGTAGAAATTTCAGGTTGTCCATATATATATATATATATATATATATACTATATATATATATATACCATATATATATATATATATATATATATATATATATATATATATCGCTCCTGACGCCTTTATGGAAAGGAAATCCTAGATTGGGGTAAAGGAGAACTACCAGGATAGGAAGAGAAAAGCCAGAAGGAAATTAATTAGTGAAAACTCGTCACAGACAGAAAATCCACCCTAGAGCTTCATGGGACCGCGACGGACCCTCAGTATGGTAAATCGTCAATGTAAGGGTTCATCCCTTGGCCCAGGTGGGCCACAACCATACCATCCTCACAAAACCCCCATTCTCCTAGCCCTGCACCTTTATTCTCGCCTCTGCCAAACTCACATTTCTCTCCTTCAGACACTCGTTATATATATATTAGAGGTGTAGCGGATAACCACATCCGCATATGGATATCACACATCTTTACGAGTGACATTAATTTTTTTTACAGATTTTATTTGAAAAAAATTACATAGAAAGCATTATTATTACTTTTATATATTGTATATATATATATATATATATATATATATATATATATATATATATACATATATATATACCTGTAATATACCTTCATATAGCATATATCATTTTGTATATATATACCTGCTATATATATATATATTACCTCTACTCTCGACAAATGACTTTAGAGGATGACAGAAGCACTCATGCTGAAGATAGATAATAGATTTCAAACTCTGCAAAACGATGGCGCATGTACAATAGCAACTTTCTAAATCCTAGATAGAAAACATAATTTCTTGAACCACATGCTGGGGGTTAAAAAATTAATTTAGAATGTCAATGTTATGAAATGCCAATGGCGAAATATCACTAGCCAATAAAAAAATAAAAGATCACAGAAACAGACACGCAATTACCATCTGTTAGCAATATCATTGCTGAATCCATGAATGTTCTTTTGGCTTCTAGCAGCGATGAAGAGAGTCTTGTTAAGAGGTGTCAAAAGACACTATCATTGATCGAAGAATTTCAAAAGAGAAAAAGCTTGGAATCAGATAAAGATCCTCTGGTCTTGTGGAATGATAATTGTAAAAGTTTCCCACATCTTGCAGACCAGGAATACTTAGCAAGTCCTTCAACAAGTGTAGCTAGTGGCGTCTTTCAAATTAGTTCTGTTGGTCCCATTTACGACGAAAGGAATGGCAAGTCTCTCTGAAAGGGCTTTAGAAGCCTGTTTTTGATCCTCAATTTATAGGTATTAATTTCAAGCATTAATGTCCTAACCATTTTCAATTGGTGGAGGCTTTGGGAAGATGTTTGTATAGTGCAATAGAGTTGGGTCCAAGCGTCCTGCACTCTGGTAACACAGGAATATATCTATACATATATATCTATATATCTAATATGCTATATATATATATATATATATATATATATATATATATATATATATATATATATACTCTTTCTCTATATATATATATATATATGAAGCTAATGGGCTATTACTTTAAAAACTTAACTATCCTCTATCCGCATCCGCAATCCACGGATAGTGATTTTAACTAACCGCATCCGCATCCACGGATAGTGAAAAAATCACTATCCGCTACACCCCTAAAATATATATATATATATATATATATATATATATATATATATATATATATATATATATATATATATATATATATATATATATATATATATATATATATATATATATATATTTCTTATATATCCGCCACCCTAATGGGGCGACTCTATCCACTTCGTCTAATTCAAGATCGCCTTAGATCTAACCCCTTTCCCTGGGATGACTTAACACAGGACTCCCTACATATGAATGTTTAGGTACCTTCTTCCTGTAATGATATTTCCTTTTGCTCTGTTATTTCCTTTATGGATCGCTTTTACCTGGTCCCGCCTTGATTATTTACTTACACGGCAGTGATCATTACCATATAGCTTTTGAGCTTGTACCGAGCCCAATGTTGAAACCTAACTCCAGCTGGCGTTATATGACCGAGCGGAGTGGGCTCCCACTTTTATCAGGCACATCCACGCCCCAGCCTTCAATATGCTTCGTTTTCCAAACTGTAATTGATACCTTCCGTTCAACAGTTATCATCTCAGCAGCAGGCTTATCACCAGTCTTTACTTGAAACAGGGAGGGTGGGTGTAAATTGAGTTAAGGAATTTGCTAAGCTAACCGAAAAACTCTATAGACGATGCAAAAGGGACTATTACCACAGAGCAGTGAGTTGTTTTCAAAGCAGCTGTGAGATCTCAGCTATTATTGACATAACAATTTTTCAAGGCAAAATTTAGGCTATTGTTCACAACTCCCCTTCATTTATTGTGGGAAAGTTACCAGAAAATATCTATTCAACTCCCACAACTCCTTACAGTCCCCCACTTCTAGTTTATGGGCCTGATACAACCGGTATTATTCGTTCCTGCTGCTGTTGCAGATGCATTCGGTTATAGTTTTGCTAGCCACTCGAGTTCTTTCCATTTTATAAAGCCTTTCAAAAATTGAGAACTGAAACTGCACTGCCAGACTTTCCAACAGCGAAAGGAAAAGATCCCATACCACAACTGTCTTTACACTTTGCTATCAATCTACTTTGTGAATAGCAAAGACAGGTGCCTCTTGATCCAAGAACATGATTTCATTGTCATGCTCCCATCCCTCTCATTATCAACAGTACCACTGATCAGCGTAACAGAGTGGAACCAGAATCTTCTTTCACAGCTATTTGGACTACAGCTTTTGCTAATTCTGGGATCACAACAATGAAAGATCCCAGTTTGCCGGACAACCAAAGACCAATTTCCTTTGACCTGTCATTCCTGTAAATTAGTGGGAAAATGGTTTCAGGCCGCTCTCTCCCTGTTCTGGAGAGTCGTTAAGCTTTTTCAAACGTCAGTTTGGTTCACCAAAAATCGATTTCGACATGGACCTGTTCAAAGCTAGACGGCGGCCAGGAAGCCTCCTCAACTGGTGGGATGGTTCAACTGACCTTGAAAAGAAGCATGACTTTGGCGACTGGTTCTCTTAAAACTCCCATTCGCTTGGTTTCCAGTGGGCAACTCAATCTTTTCATTAATGCCTTCTGTCAAATGAGATCATCAATTCGGTGTATTCTATTCTGTCACGCCCGCTGCTGGATGAAAGCGTTCCAGGGTAGTGTTCAAAAGTGTATTACTATTTGCTTTCTGATTTAATGACATCGTTACTTCTATCCCAGCGACGATCAATTTTTTCTCTATGTTGATGACCTTGCGTTGTGTATATAGCTGGTGCCAGGCACTTCCCTTTCCTCGAACGGCAACTTAAACTAGCTACTGAGAATATTTGACAATGGGTTTCTGAATGTGGCTTCCCATTTCTCTCCCATCAAAACCTCAGCAATGCTTTAAAAGAAAAGAGGAAAACCTACCACCTTCTTCCAGCGAACCTACACTTATATGGTTCTCCTATTCCTGTAACTTCACATAAATTTCTAGGACTCATTCTGATGACACTTAACATACTCACCGCATAAATAGCTCTGAAAACGACTTGTCATCACGTGTTTGACCTGTTACGTCATCTAGTAAAAATCTTGGGGTGCTGACCGCAAATCCCTTTTACGTCTTTACTTTTAATCCGATGAAGCTGCACTATGGCTGTATAGTTTATGGTCAGGCTTCCCAACTCTACACCTTTCGTCCTCCAAACGAGGCGATTCGTATCTCGACTGGAACCTTCCGATCCCCAGGGTGAGCCTGAAGTTGAATCTAATGTGATGCCGCTTTTCTCTTGAAGGGAATACATCATGGCTAAGTTATCACTGGTGAAGCACATTCCGTCTGCTCTGTCACCAATTCTGCAGGAGATATCTCAGATCTAATTACTGGCCATTTGCAGAAACACAGTTCATAGCATCCTTAATTTCCTTAACATCTTTTGAACTTCATTTTGATGCAACTGGGTATACCTTGGCTATTCCACACTCCCACCATTTGCTTGGCCTTATTCTCCCAAATCCAGCCATGCGTTTAAAGGCATCATTCATCCCATAGTTCACGGTGTAATTGCTCAATTGTTTGACGGCTCTAAAACAAGGAACAGTGTGGGCTGCATCTGCTGTCTTTACGTACCAAGCCTCTCTACATCATCTCACCCTTCAATAACAATTTTACAGTGGGAGTAAGGCTATAAAGATTTATACCTAATTCTTATTCGCCAACCAGACATCTTATAATGTCATTTATTCAAGATTCACTCTTGCACTCCATACTCTCAAACCTTATTCTAAAAAACACAATAGTATCCACTGTACAACAATTTCTTCAGGCTGCTCCATTCCTGTAAAAACAAAAATCATTATATGTTGGACCTCCTCTCATGTAGGGGTATAACTGGCAACAAAAATCTGCTGATGAGGCCGATGGCCCGCTAACTTCTTTCGGAGCTGTTCAGGTACCTCCCGGATGCCAGCAAGGCCGCCTCCATCAACTGATTACTATCTGCTCTCCGACATTCCAGTCTTACTGGCAAGAGTGCTGGGCGAATGATCAGCGGGAGGCGAAACTTAGAAATAAAGCCGATCATTATTGAGTGGTCTTCCTCCCACAGACAGAAAGCGCTTGCACGAGGATGCCACGCACCTCCATATTGTGCACCCAACTCTCCTGCAGATACTATCTGTGGGACCTCCTCCCATCACTAAAATTTGGCGTCACACAATCTAATTTCGAAGTCATCATCTTCAATTTAGTTAATTCCCAACTGGACCTTTATTAAATAAATCGTCATTTCCTATTATGGTCCATAACACCTTCTAAAAAATTATCTCATAACTTATCGGAATCTTCCCACTTTAGCAGTAACTCTATTTTCTTGTACCTCCAAGAAGTGAATATTCTTTACAACATATGATTTTGTCATGTAAATAATATTTGGACTATTTATAATGTAAGGATATAGCATTTTATTTAGTTTTTTATTTATTTTTGACTGGATATTCATTTCGCCTTTCATTTTCATGACATTTTTTCAAAAATATGTATATGCCAGAACTCACCCATGGTGTTGATCATTCAACCCAGTGTGGCTGCTTCTTTGCAGTGTAAATTAGCCTATTTGGCACATTGATAAAAAGAATATATATATATATATATATATATATATATATATATATATATATATATAACATATATATATATATATATATATATATATATATATATATATATATATATATATATATATATATATATATATATATATATATATATATATATATAATCATCATCATCATCATCATCATCATCATCATCATCATCATCATCATCATCATCATCATCATCATCATCCACCTTCTTTCCCAAGACTGGGTTTACGTAAGGTGCGTCACAAGCACTGTTCCGAGGCATGCATTAGCATTCCTGGCAAAAGATAAGCTAGTGGGCAGCTAACCAAACTACCATTGCCCATTTAGTCGCCTTCTACGACACGCAGAACGTACGTTGGGCAATTCTTCTATAGGGGATAGGGATGTCTGTAAGGTGTTGTCTAGAAGAGGAAAGTGGATATAAGAAACATCTGTAAGATGTTTGTCTGGAGGAAGAGTGTGGATATAAAAGCAAAAGGGAAAGATAAACCATTAGGCAATGGGATGTCATGGTGAAACCCTACACACCATAAGCCCAATATATATATATATATATATATATATATATAACTCTACATCTTATACATATATATATATATATATATATATATATATATATATATATATATATATATATATATATATCACTATCGATATCGATATCTAACTGCTTCGAAATCACAGAATTGAAAGTTGGAAAAAATAATTAAAGGGAGTGTGTTTCAGACCTTAGCAATCGGGCACATGTAAGATTGAGCATAGCAGTTAAGTCTGGGTCAGAGAGAGAGATTGACAGGGGAAAGAATGAGACGTGTTAAAGACAAGTCGCACAAGCTCTCCTCAAAAGGAGGAGGTATACGAGAATGATTGGTAAATTCAGAAGAGCAGTGCCCATTTTAATAACAATAGTATAGGTAGAGTGGTGAAACAATTCGACGACTAGAAAGACTGGAGAATTGTTGAGATTATCAGAGTTGACAAAGTCGAAAAGCCCTGCCACACCCTAAGGTAGCGTGATTGTAGTGAGGTATAGGTACTGGGTTCGATACCTCTTCCGGACCCTAGGTAGTACCTACCTGAAGAAGATCCACTCTTGAATAGGGCTTTATATATATATATATATCATATAGAGTAGCATATTACTTATATTTAGATATATAAATTTATATATATATATATATATATATATATATATATATATATATATATATATATATATATATATATATATATATATATATATATATATAAACTATATCTTTATATATATATATATATATATATATATATATATATATATATATATATATATATATACCTACATATATATATATATATATATATATATATATATATATATATATATATATATATAAAGGTACATGTGGAACTACCCCATATGTTTGACGCTTACTCCATACAAGGGCTAACAACTGTGGTAGTAAGAAAAGGTTCCGAATGTAACTTAAAATAACTAATTAGAAGCTTAATAGAAAGGACATAATGTGATCCTTCTAAAAAATCCCAAGAAAAGAAAATACCAAGAATATTAAGAACAGAAGGTTAGAGTTGTGTTTTCAAAGAAGATATTATAGTTGTGTGGAAGATTATGTCAAGTATATAGATGAAGAAATGAGTTATTAAGGCATTGAAAACTACTAATCTTTTCTTTAGCCCAGATAGAGGTGGGAGAAATATCAGAGGTCAGTAATTCCAAAGTCGCCCTCGTACTATCACCTATTTGCTTGCCATTGAGCATGTCGTCTTTCAAATTGGAAGGAGAAATAAAGAGTGGAGTTATCGGCCTGAGGTATAATAATAATAATAAATTATCTGTTCACAAAACGCGAAAGCGTTTCACGATATAAACGCGAACACCTCCGAGGGGACTGAACGAAGTACAACG